>PVJI01004384.1:0-109085 GCA_004026765.1 Micronycteris hirsuta | reverse complement strand
GCGTAGCTTGGTGGATTGAGCGCGGGCTGCGAACTAAAGGGTCGCAGTTCGATTCCCAGTCAGGGCACATGCCTGGGTTGCATGCCAGGTCCCTGGTGGGGGCCACATGAAGGGCAACCACACATGGATGTTTCTCTCCCTCCCTTCCCTTCTGTCTAAAAATAAATAAATAAAATCTTAAAAAATCGTAAAGGGACTTACCTAAGAATAGGAAGATGATAAAAAAATATGAACAGTAAAATAACAACAAACTCACAGCTATCAGCCACCGAACCTTAAAAAAAAAAAAAAAAACCAAACTAAGCAAACAACTAGAACAGGAACAGAATCACAGAAATGGAGATCACAGAGAGGGTTATCAGTGGGGAAGGGGAGGGAGTTAATGGAGGAATAGGAACAGGGAATAAATAGCATAAATGGTAGGTACAAAATAGGAAAAATAGAAGCCAAAGAATTTATATGTATGACCCATGGACATGAGTAAAGGGGGATAGGGGAAATGCGGGTGGGAGGTTGTGGGCTGGGCGGAGGGGAATATAGGAGGAAAAATGAAACAACTATAATAGCATAATCAATAAATATATTTCTAAAAAAAGAGATAGAACGTAGTAGAGCGTAGAAGGAGAAGAAAAGAAGGCTTAGAACTGAGCCTGAGGTGCTCCAGAGTATGATGAGGTAGACGAGGAGAAGCTAACAAAGGAAATGGGGAAGGAGCAGCCAGCAAGAAAACAGGCAGGAAAGTGTGGTAGCTGCAAGATCCAGTAGATGAGGAATGGGAAGTATCCATTGGCTTTGCCTTGGTAACGCAGAGGACATGGTTCACCTTGGCAGTAGCAGTTTTACTGACTTGGAGGGGTGTAAGCCAGATTACAATTGGTTAATAAATTAAATGCAATTTATAATAAAATTAAATATGTACATATCCCTTTTTTTACTTTCGATAAAATTCAAAGGAAATATGTATGTTAGAATGCTTATTGTAACACTTCATAGAATCAAAAAAACTATAAAATACCCCAGGGCCCACAATATGGGAATTCATTAAAATGAAAAAGAATGAATTGTATCCATATGAATTGACTGAGAGGGAGTTCCATAAAAATTGTTATATGAAAAACACGTGATGTAGATAATATGTTAATTACGATGTTTTCTTTTGTCAACAAACTACCGTATGTATACATATAAATGTTCGTATGGATTTATATGAGCATAGAGAATGGTGTGGAAGGATAGACATTAAACTTTAATATTGATTAATTCAGGAAAATGGAGATGGGGTAATGAAAATAGATAGTATCTGATTATTATTTATCTTTTGTTACACTTGCTATAATTTTTTTTTTTTAGTTAAAGAGGATGTTGAGCTTTAAAGAATATGTAGGAAGTGAGGAAATGGAGAAGGAATTGATAACTCTTTTGAGAAACTTGGCTGTGAAGGTGAATAAAGATATAGACGGAAACTAGAAGTGGATGTGCTTTCTAGGGATGAGGACACTAAGGCATGTTTAAATGCGATGAAAGGATCCAGGAGACTGAAGAGGGGAGAAAGACAGCCAATGCTGTGAGAGGCACCTTTGTGTCGTGGGACGGGGGAAAGGAAGAGAGCATGCATCTGTCCTAGACTGCCAGTGCTGGTGTGATGGCTTCCACTTCCTGACGGACGTCTGGAACAGAGTCCTCCGCTGAGAGGGAGAAGGAAGTTGGAGGTTTGTGTGGAGTGGAGAAAGGTAGGGAATAGTTGCTGCAGACAGAAGGAGAGTAAGTTAACCAGGGAAGCTTGGCGGCATGCCTGGCAGGTTTCGTTGTGTATGAGATTGGGAGACAGGATCTGCCGATAGCAATTCCATGGGCACTGTATGGTGTTCTGTGGTGAAATTCAGTTGCTCGGTTAATGTTCAGAGAAATAAGCGGTTGAGGGCTCTGGTGAGATAGAGGATGAGAGGGGCAAGAATGTGCAGAGCGTTTGCTAAGATCCAAAAGAAAAGTCTAGAGATAATTGCTGCTGGGATAATAATAATTGTTCATGTCCTGGTATGTTTGCTACTTTCTTTTTTTTTTATGTCGACCACTACTATTGGTTTTAAATCAATGTAAAGAACAGCTCTTTGACCTATTAACTAGGAACAAGATATAGCTATTTTCTGGCTTTCTTACAGTTCTTACAAGCAGATCCTGAAACTTATCTTTAAATATCAAACTTGTATAAGTGTGTTCCCAGAATCCGGATAGAAAGCAAACTAAGAAGAAGTAGTAGGTTTAATTGGAACTGAGAATATGGCCCAGATGGTTTCGTTGCCGTTGCCCGCATTGTACAATACTTAGAGGATGACGCATTGTTTGTGAACTTGTCAATTGCTTGGTCAATTGAGAGATTATTTTGAACATTATTTTGAACAGCACTCATGATTTGACTTTTTCCATTGGTTTTACTAATCTATTATTATGTTGTCATCTTAGAGAAGACATGACCAATAGATGTGACATCTTTTGGAACAGATCTTAGGAATTACTGTCATAGTGTGTTTTAAAATATACCCTACAGAATCTGGGTCTGAAAAATACTGACTCACATTTTGATCTTTGGAGGTTTCAGGTTTGTGTGTGTGTGTGTGTTTTTTTTTTTTTTCCTAATATAAATTATCTTATTTTTAAAATGGCATTATCTGTGGAGTGTTGGTAATAAAGATGGATGCCTTCTGAGTCTGAGGTGCTTTTACATAATTTTTTTTTTTCAGTTCTTACAGTTCTTGGAGATTGGTTTGATTATTCTCATTTCACAGAATCTCAGAAAGGTTAAATACTTTGCCCAAGGTCTCAAAACCAGAAAGGTCTAGTGTTCTTAACCCAGATGTGGCTAGCTTCAAAGACAGTCGTAGCACACAGTGTCACTGAGAAAGATCTCTTTCAGAAATTTAAATAACTTCTTTCCTTTTATTTGTAAGGCTTAGCAGATACGTGCTTGGGTCTGGGACCTCACTGTTTTGAGGGAGGTGTTTATGAAACTGGCTTTCTCAAGGGGTTCTGACAAAGTCGTCAAATGAGATCCTAAACCTTGTTTTTATAGATAGGCAGAGCCTCATCAGAGACTTTGGAGGCTTACGTACTGTCATAATACCTGCGAGAAGGAGAAAAGCTATTGTTTACTAGCGAAGTTACAGTTGATAGCACAGGTAATGCCCACAGTTTCCCAGAAACTGTAAGTATGCCATTTGGATTTTACTGGGAGCTATGCATTATTGTCCAAAAATTGTATTTCACAAATGAGGAAAGTGAGATTAAGCAAAAAGACTTACGATCACATAGCTAGAACACAGTATCTGGGATTGAAGCCCAGGTCTGTCTGCCTCTAAAGGTCTTTTTAACACACACGGCTGTTTTTTTCCATCTCTGTTTATCATCTTATTGCATTATTTTTGTGTGTGTGTGTGAGGCTTCAAAGATAAAAAAAAATTATTGTGGACTTCAGGATTCTGAAGTAATAGCTTTTACTACAGGGTAATCAATACACACACACACTTTAAAGGACAAGGATAATATCCATATGCTACATATTTTTTTTTTTTAAGATTTTATTTATTTATTTTTAGAGAGAGGGAAAGGGAGGGAGACAGAGAGGGAGAGAAACAGCAATGTATGGTTGCTCCTCACATGGCCCTCATGGGGACCTGGCCCGCAACCCAGGCATGTGCCCTGACAGGGAATCGAACCGGGACCCTCTGGTTCCCAGCCCGCGCTCAATCCACTCAGCTACACCAGCCAGGCCATATGCTACATATTTTTAAATCTTCTAAAGGCACTTAGGGTACTCGGTAGATCCAGATTCTGGCAGCTGTCAGATACACATTTGGATAATTAAATAAATCAAGATTTTAATTTTGCTGCTATGGTTAGTGAATGGTGCCAGATTAGTAGGGTGCATATTAGGTATCGTTTTATTCAGTCTATTTATACTGTGATGATAGGACATGCAGACAGACAATATTAAATGTAGAATGTTAGGTTGTGCTTCTAGTCCCCTGAGAAACTTTTCTAGTTCTTGGAGACTGAAGCATTTCTATGATGACTTTGGCCTTTCATTACCAGGGTGCCCTGTTATCTGAATATTCATTATTTCATGTCTGGCAGTCACAAAGGTTGCACAGAGAAACAGAAGTCATCATAATATTAAAATGTTCACTGATGAACTGTCTCCACATGTAAAATTAGTTCCCACTCAGACATTCATCCCTGATGAAT
Organism: Micronycteris hirsuta; assembly: GCA_004026765.1. Classification (NCBI taxonomy): domain Eukaryota; kingdom Metazoa; phylum Chordata; class Mammalia; order Chiroptera; family Phyllostomidae; genus Micronycteris; species Micronycteris hirsuta. The sequence goes on along the minus strand of PVJI01004384.1, from coordinate 104,846 downwards.
ACCATCCCTTAACATCCTGTTAGTTACAGTGTTTCACTGATTGTTGGGAAGATGTAAAATCATTGTACTCGACTGCAAAGTCAAATGGCAGGTTTTACAAAAATATAGGAAATAAAAATTTAATGGAAGCAAGAAAAGGGTTGAAGAACTGCCAGACTTGCATTCAAAGCCATTGGCAAATGAAATTCTGGCAGTATTGGACCAGTGGCGATTGAAGAGGAGAAAACCCATGTCAGGCATTTCAAAAGAAGGATGTGACATTAAAAATTAGGGGAAACATAGTGATGTCCATGTATTTTTGGAAGAATCTCTGTCACTATAATTGTGCTGAAAAAGCTAGTCAGGAAATGTTAGAAAAACTATACCAAAAGGTACTTAACAATAGTTTACTAGTACTGCTACTACTATTATTTTGATTATTACATAGTTGCATTTATCATTTAAATTTGTTAAATAGTAGGTAAATTATATTTACATTTGATTTCTCAATTTTTTAATTTAATGAAACTTTTTAAATCCACATTCACTATGAAATTTGGTCCTTATTTTAAATGAATTGACTTTAAATGTCCTTTTCAGATAACTCTTGTCCTGGAATAATGAGAATCTCCTCTAATAGGTTATATACTTGTCTGTATGTGTCTGCATGTCATTTGTCTCCCGTTATGTCAGTAATGAGCAGCAGCAACAAACGCTGGTGTGGCACTAGAGAGAGGGATGCCTCATCCTGAGTAAAATTGTCTTTTAACCAGTGAGGCAAAGAAACCGAACCTTGATGAGCCATAGTCTCTCCTAGAAGACTAGCTAACCAGCAGATTGTACGTCTAACTTGGAGAAAAGACTTCAGGTCACTGCTTAAATCAAAGGCATTACATAAAGAAAAATGTCCATCTTGGAGGTGGTTGAGAGGACTGGAGTAGTTTTATTTTTGAATTATTTGTTTCTTTTCAGTAGCATTGCCTGTACCTTTAGTGTTACTCAGACTCCAAGATGAATATATTTTGGAGCTTCTTAATCCATTTGAAAAGAAAAACGTGTCTGTGACTTTACCAGCCTTAATTTGGCCCACTGGTAGACATGGCAGGCTCAGCTGCAGCAGCAAGAGTGGAGTCGAATGTATCCTGCTGGCCGCTTTCACTGCAGCCACAGTTCTGGGTGCCCATTATTTCTGGAGATGATTGTTCCTTTTTAGACTTTTTTTTAAGTTGTGAAGTCTGTGGAATGCCCACAATAGTGTCAGTTTTAGAGAATTCAGTATTTCCTGGGTTTTGAGATATGTATAAAGAACATATAGGAGTTGAAACTGTAATGTATAGTTGATTTTCTGAACTTTGAACAACATGCAAGCCCTGTGCAAAGCAGAAGCAGAAGATCGGGTTTTTTTGTTTTTTTTTTTTGTTTTTTTTTTTTTTTGAGACCTGCAAAGTAATATATACCTTACAGCCATTTTCCAAATAGAGCTCATTCATTATGACCCCAATTTACATTCATGCTTCCCTTGAACTTAGGCCAGAATACTTATCTGTGCAATTTAAGTAGCAACATGTTAGTTAAGCGCTTGATTTAAAGTAGCTGACATTTCAGTTTATTTATTTTTTTATTGGAAAAGTTTTTCCCTTTGAGAGGGGTTGAATTAGTCATTGTGTAGTTTAGGTAAGTCCCTTCATCTGGGGACAAAACATTGTAGGATTTGGAGTTGTCTGTAGTACCTGAATGAGGGACATGTCATGAATCTCTTAATAGTTGTAAAATGCTGCAGTCATATAGCTCATATGTCATGCTAACTATAAATCTTAATTTATACTTCTTTAAGGATTTTATTCTCAGGTTCACCTTCTTAGAGCTGAAAAGGTTCAATGCCATAAGGTTTATTTTTATTATTATGATTAAGAATGTATTTTCATTAAACTATACCATCTGTTTGTTATAAGAAGAAAATAGGTAAATACAGTAATTTACCTTTATCCACAGGCGACACATTCCAAGGCCCGGTGGATGCCTAAAACTGTGGAGAGTACCAAACCCTATCTATACTATGCTTTTTCCTATACATATATACCTATGATAAAGTTTAATTTATGAGCTAGGCACAGTAAGAGATTAACAATAATCAGAAATAAAATAGAACAGTAATAACAATATATTGGAGTAAAATTTATGTGAATGTGATCTCCCTCTTTTAGAATATCTTATTGTACTGTACTCATCCTTCCTCTTGTGACGATGTGAGGTGATACAGTGCCTGTGTGATGAGATGGAGTGAGGTGAGTGACGTAGACGTTGTAGGCTCCCGTTGACCTTCTGACCATATGTCAGGAGTAGGATCATGTGCTTCGGGTGGTCCTGGATCATTGACCCATGGCGATGTTGATAGTTGGATGTCAGGAGCAGACGATGCCGATGGTTGGGGATGCTCAAGAGTTGAAGGTTTTAAGGGTTTTTTTTTTTTTCCCCTCCGAAATCTTTTGATAGAATGTAATTGGAAGTTGTCCCTTTCTTTTTAACTCATCAAAGTGTTGCTGCAGAGGTTGTAATCCTTCAGTAATCATACGGGTAACTTTAATGCTGTGTCCCATCCAAGGATCATATTCCATAAATTTTGTAAAATAACAGTTACTTGAATACAAGCACTGTACTGCCATGGCAGTCAGTCTGATACCCAGATGGCTATTAAGTGATTAATGGGTGAGCATTGTTTACAGCATGGATACGCTGACAAATGGACGATTCACATCCAGTGTGGGGGGAGTTTGTAGGGGGATGGACAGGGTCAGGGTAAGATTTTATCATGCTGTTCAGAATGGCACACGATTTAAAACTTATGAATTGTTTATTTCTGGAATTTTCTATTAAATATTTTTGGACCAAAGTTGACTGTGGGTAACTGAAACTGGAAGTGAAATTGCAGATAAAGCAGGGACTACTGTTCATTGATATATTCATTTTTTAAAACCTCCATTCAATTAGCTAATAAGTACAAATCTCTTAGATCAGATTATTTAGAAAATATGTTAGAAAATTTAAAAATGTATGTGTTGAAGCAGGAGCTCCTTCAGGGAAGATTTTAGCCATCTTTTAGGACAGTTTGTACCCTGCATTATGTCACATATATAGTAGCATTTCAGAAAATGTGTTGTAGTTATCTAACTGTGGTGTATTACATTATAAAACTGTAGCAGTGTATTATCAGAGTGGAATTACATTTAGCAGATTGAATAGTTGATGATTTCTCACTCCTGGACCAGTGCCTGGCCCAGAGTTGTCATTCAGCGACTGTTTCTTGACTGAGCTAGCTAATTAATGGATTGATTCTTGTGAGAATTTAGTCTGATGACTAAATGAAGCTGAAGAACAGTCATGTAACCTTTATTATAATAATGTATTTTAATCCTTCAAGAACAGAATTTGGAAAATTATTTTTTGTATTAAGTTTATAGTATTTAAAAGAGTATGATACAGTCTCAAAAACATAATTTCTTTTTTTATCTTATAATTTACTATTTAAACCTCTGTTGCTTTGCTTTTTTTTGTAACTCTTTCCATTGACACTTGTAGGTTGTATTCTTTCTGCCTGGATCTCTGTTTTTAAATGAGCCTTCAAGGGTTCAGTTTATGTAGTATACCTAACTTGGAGCCTTCCAGTCCATGCAGTCTAGGTAAGAGTGCCTCAAACCCCCAATTCCATGGTCTTTGGAAGTCTATACCTTTTCCCAAGATACCTGAGAAATCCAAGGACTTCTTTACAGCTTCCCTGACTCTGATCTTCTTTATCCTATGTCCTAAATTTGTGCCGTATCCTTCTTTCCCAGATGTGAAACTCAACACAACTTCTAGTTCCTGCAGGGGAGTCCTGTCCAACAGAAGCATTAGTGACTGATGTAGTCTTTTGTGAGGCTTTCACTGGGAGAGATAAGGAAAGAATTAACATCATTTATTCCATTAGACATTATTTTTAATTTATTCAGTGAAATATATTTAATGAGTTAGGCATTGTGCTGGGCACTGGGTAGTCAAGGGTGAGCAAAAAAATAACCAGGTTTCCATTTTCATAAAGCTTATAGGACAGTAGGGGAGCCTGGTAATCAATCAGGCGCACAGATTGATGTAAATTCTAACTGTGATAAGTGCTGTGAAAAAGAGGTTTGTGGTACTTGAGAACATTTAATGGAGAGTTTTGACCTTACTGGGGATGGGGGTGGATGATGATAAAAAGGAATTTACTGGCCAAGGAGGATATGGGGGTTGGGTTGGAGGAGTAAGAGGTGAGAGGCAAAAGTGAATTTCTAGAATATCTTCACCATAATGCTGTTGTCTTTATTTTTTTCATGGACATGTCCATCTCTCAGTGTTCAATCTTGTTGGCTCTCTTCTCCTCCAGGATTTCTCCCAGAGTTTCCAAGTTCTTCTTCCTCTGTTAGGCAGAGCACTTCTGCTAATCTCCACGTCCTATCCAAAAATTAATTTTTATAAAACATACCATTATCCTGCCAAGATTTTACCCCCAGATTCAGAAAACTATTCTAAACCACACACTGGCAACACCATCCATTCATTTTTATTTATTCATTCAGCAGATATTTATTGGGCATTTTTTCTCTGCAGTCTGCCTCCTAGAAGCTGGGGGTATAATCCTCAAGGATTTTACAATCCACGTGGGGGAGCATTTAGTTAAAACTCCCTACAAGTTGGGCTTATGAAAAACAAAAATTTCTTCTGTGACATATGAAGTAGCCATATATATATATATATATATAATATATATATATATATCAATCATAGACACATCAGAATGAAACCCACCAAAAATGTGACTTTCAACCTAAAATAAAATTTAAAAATTTGAAAGTTGCATATAGCTTATTTTTCATACTATTAAATTACCAAATTAATTAGTATGTACATCTTTTAAAAATTTATTTACATATAATTATTTTAAAGCAGACTTATTTATTTTTGTTGTTGTTAATGTTATTTCATCATTTCTGCATGACTGGACTACAAAGGCAATGACATCAGATACGTGTGTGATTTTATCGTATTCAGAAGAGTTTTTACATTCATGTTTTCTCTGGTCTATATGCTAGTAAATTCTCATGTTTGATATCATATATTTTTAAAGATAGGTGGGCTGTGTTAAAATCATTAACTTTCTGTAACCAAAAGACATATTTATTTGATAAGACTAATGAGCTTTTCCAGAGGGATTATTAGGTCTGACCTGTGCGGAGCGGTAGGCCTCTTTAGTAGAAAAATTGACACCGTGAAGACTAAACAGTAAACAGTATATATTATTGAAAGTGTTCCATGTGCCAGGTATTAAGAACAGTCTAGAAACCTAGTAGATCCAGAATTATTCTTCCCAAGTGCTTAGTGATCAGTCTTAGATTTTTTAAGTTTTATCATTCAGCTAGATCACTAATGGGATGTCTTGTCATTACCCCCTTTTTCAAGGGTGGAAGGATTATCTCTTGGTTCTTATGCTAGACAATATCTTCCATTGCCTAGAATCTTTTTTAAAAAGACTTTTTGCCCTTGATCTTTTAGAGAGGCTATGTGTCCCACCTGTCAACTAATATTAATTAGTAACTGAGATATGTCTATCCAGCCTTTTCTTCTCTAACAGTCAAAATTTAGCACCTAAAGATGCTAAAATTCAGGTAAAGTTGCAGAGGTGACAGTTTTTGTTTTTTAAATCAGTGACCAGCCTGCTTCTTCCATATCTATTAAAAATTGAGTGAAAATTATAGTCTCCTCACCACTATCTTGGACTTAATTTGACTTTCAGATTTACAGACCGTGGTGTGGTGATCCTGTTGGTTTTTTGCCCCTTGTTTTCATCACACTTTGTGTCTGGTGGCTTTTTTTCTAATATGTTAACAACATGCTAATCTAAGTGATTGGAGTCCAGGACATGGGCTGTATTTACTAGTGGGTAAGTTTGGTGGATATTAAATACTCATGCAGACATGTAGTCTTCTGTCTTAATTTCCGTCGTCTTTGGGATTGGCCTGCCCTTGCTGCTCTGTTCTCCCTCTTGGCTCTCCCTCCCGCCTCTATCAGGTATTCTGCCATCACTTTCTCACTTTGGACTACTTCTGTACTTCCTCCTTCCATGTAGTCTGTGTAGTAAGTTGAACCAGAATACTTCATGTAACTTAGACATTCATCTTATGATCATCTCATTCGCATTCTCTCTTGTTTTCTCAGTGCATGAGTTGAACAGTGTGCCAAGCACAGACTACTTCAGGTTTCTGTACTTGCGGTTTGTTTGAAATGGGAAAAAATCCCAAGATACAGAATTGGATTTAAGGAAAGACACAGGCCCTTGATTGCATCTTCATCATTAGCCAAATGCTGTAGTCCAGCATTACTAGATTCCGGCTTTGTGGTATTTGGATGCTAAATTAACTGATGATAGAGTGATACTTTGATTTTCATTCAGCTCTTGATTCCTTCCTTCCTTCCTTCCTTGCTTTCTTTTCCTCCCTCCCTTCTTTTTCTTCCTTTCTTTTCTTTTTCTTTTTTTTTCACTGTAAATATATATGGAGAGAATGGTAAATGGGAGAGCTGGAATTCCTGTCTTCAGCCACAACATTATCAAAACTCCTAATAATTTCTACATTCTGGATGTTTCTAAAATCTGTTTTCCTCCTTCCTATTCTCTACCCTAAATTTTGCCTTCAACATTTCTAGCCTGGATCTTGCTGTTCTCTTTGTCCTTCACTAGTACTTTCTCCACACTGCTGTCAGGGTCATCTTCCTCACATGCAAACTGATCCTATCATTCCCCTGCATACAACTTTTCAGTGGCTCCTTCTTGTCTATACCGTGAAACTCAAGATCCTTAGCACAAAGACAGTGTAGTGTAACAGGTAAGAGTGAAATTCTAGAGTCAGTTTGCCTGGCTTTATGTTTGCCTTTCATTTATTAGCTGAGTGACTTTGGCTGATTCACTTAATGTCTCTGTCCTCAGTTTGCACCCCTGTAAAACAGAGATAACAGTAGTGGCTTCTTTGTAGGAGAAGGATTGTTGTGATGGTTAAATTGTTTAAAAACAGTATAAAGAAATTAAAACAATACCTGACACATGTAAATGCTTAGTAAGTGTTAGACCTCTGCTTACTTTTGTAGTCTCACTTCCTGCTGAAACCTTAAGCCAACCAAATGAAACTGATTACAGATTCTAAATGCATACTGTACAAGTTTATTCTTCTGTATCTTTAAACATGATATATCCTTTGCCTTGAATGAACTTTACTACACCTGATGTCTAAGCAGCCTTCCCAATGAAAATTCTCAGACTTAGAAGCTATGAAGGTAGGGAAAAATGCTTCAGATTCAGTTATATTTTGAAGGTAGAGCTAGTCATATTGGCTGATAGATTTGGTATGGGATAAAGAAAGGAACCAAGGATGACACCAAGGTTTATGGCCTGAACAACTGAAAGGATGGAACTGTAGTTCTCTGAGTTAAGGAGGGCAGTGGAGTAGGTTTTAGGGAAGCTCAGTTTGAACATTTTAGATTTGAGATGCCTTTTTGATTTCCAGTTAGAGATGTTGAAGATGTAGTTGAACAATATCTAAAGTCCAAGGAAGAAGTCTGGGCTAGATATGTAAATCTAGGAGTTAGTTACAGCATAGATGCTTCTTAAAGGTGTGAGACTGAATGAGATCACCAGTGTTAAAAGGCTGAGGACAGCCTTGCTGGGTAGCTCAGTTGGTTAGTGCGTTGTCCTGATATGCCAAGGTTGTGGCTTTGATCCCCAGTCAGGGCACACATAGGAATCGACCAATGAATGCATAAATAAGTAGAACAACAAATCGAGCTCTCTCTCTCTCTCCTTCCCCTTCCCCCTCCCCGCCCACCCCTCCCCTCGCTCCCACCTTCCTCTCTAAAATCGATAAATTAAAAAAAAAAAAAAAGAAAAGGGGTTGAGGACAGAAGAAGGATCCAGCACACAAGACCCAGTGGTGAGGTGGGAGCAAAGCCAGGCAAGGATAGTGTCTTGGAAACCAAGGAACGGAGTGACCAATTGTGTTGTACTGCTGAGAAGTCATGGTAAATGAGGACTGATGATTGGATTTGGCAACACAGAGCTCCTGAATACCCTTGTGAAGTAGTTTTAGATGAGGTGGATGAAAGCCTAATTGAAGTAGGTTCAGAAAAGAGAAGAACTGAGAACAGCACATATAAACAACGTTTTTGGGAAGTTTAACGAAAGAAAGAAGTAGGGCAGTGGTTTCCTGCTTTCTGGAGGCTTAGTGACACAATCATTTCTGGTACCAGCTGTCTCGGAAAAGTTACTTTTGCAAAAACCTTGTTATTACCATTAAGCTTTTTTTCCCTTCCTGACAGCTGTCATTTTGGGTTGCTTCCCTCACTGACAATGCCTAAGTTAGGGCCTACTGAAATCTTGCTTTTTTCTCTCATCCTGAAATAGGATGCAAAAATACTGAAAAAAAATACTGAGCCAGCTTTTGTTTGGGGACAAAGATACTGTCCTCCAAAGCAGGTTAACAGGAATGTCAGTTTTGAGACACAGCATTTCCTAAGAGTTGGGGCAACAGTTTGGTGCACATATTTATCCAGTGCTTCCTCTGTGCCAGCACAGTCTGGGTGTTTTACATCAGTATCCATTTAACCATAATAGCAACTTGGGGTGATAGAGCTTCGTAAAGAAAATCTTACAGATAGATAACTAACTGGCATTTGGGACAACCTTCTTAGCATTGTTTTATCTTACCAGCTTTGGTAGCGCATTGAAATGCCCAGGGAGGTTTTATAGTAACTATGAAGGGCCAGGCATATTCGTGGAACTAGGCACAGAGACATTTAAAGGAGTTACATTGTGGGTTACTTTTTAAATATTATGAACTTCTAGTTAAGAAGCTCTTTTATTTATTTTTCAAACTGAGAGGCTTGATTTTGAGAAAAGCCAAGTGAAATGAAATGAAATCCAATGAAAATTATCCAAAAGCTCCTAAATACGTAGAATTTATAGGTCCCTTTTGACCATGGATTCTGTTGTCCCTTTCTGAAGTTAATTGATTTTTCCTGGTGCCTTTTCTATAGCTCTTGCCTAGCCGTATTCACTTTCTTATGGATTTATTGCCCATCTTTTTTACCCTGCTCTCTTTAGAGAAATACTGTATTAAACTTTTATCTCTTGTATCAGCTTACAATAATTTAAAGATAGATTATGTTTCTGGCCTAAGCATGTTTACAATGACCCTTAATGGTATTTGAATTATAGTGTGGTTTTCAGCTAAACATCTTAGTATACTGTGCTTTTTTTTTCTTTTCTTTTAATGTGTGGACCTCACTTCTTGACTCATTTACATATCCTTAGGGAACAATAAATGTCTGAATTGGGCAAAAAAAATTTTGCTTTGAAATTGCTCTATTTTCTATTTTTTGGTGCCCTCTAGGAATGAACTATTAAAAAATTTTGAACTTGTAGGCACATTTTTATTTTAAAAGAAGATGGAAAATGACGTTTTAAAATGTGTTGGCAAAACCTGAAAAGAAACCTCTCAAAAAAAGGACTCTAGCCTGACAAGAGAACAGGAAGAAATGATTACTGATGATTTCAATTTCCAGTAAATTACAAAGCATACGTAATAGGCTTAGAAGAGAGATGATTCCTGTGGCACACTCCATGCTGCCTTCACAGATACGTGTGTAAATGAAAGGGAAATATGAATTGTTTCAGCCTGGCAAATCTATACCATTTTGGTAGAGAGAAAATGAGTGAAATTGAAATAATGCTATTACTCCTTACTGAAAATAAGACATATAAATGTTTTCGATGTGTTTCTAGGGAGTAGTATACTTGTAGATTTGTTGTAAAGAAACATAATGATGAATCAGAGGTAACTAAGTTAAGGATGAAAAATAAGAGTACAATAGTGGTTTATATAATATATACTATAAAATTTGTGGCAAAGAATGATTGTTTTTAAACTTCTTAGAATTTAGCAAATTGTTTACAATGGGAAAGAAACTTCATTCATATAACAAAAATTTATTGAAAGCCTACCGTGTGCCAGGTTATATTATTAATAAAACAAAGCCCCTGCTTCTATAGGAGGAGACAGATAATAAACATATAGATAATGATACCATTTCACTTAAATGACGTCATAAGAGCAGTGAAGAAAAAGACATCCACCCTGAGGCAGTGGTGTTGAAGCTGAGACCTGAGGAATGACATGGAGGGAACCAGTTAAATTGCAGCCCCCTCCTTACATACACATACACACTTACCGACAGTACTCACCACACTCCCTGTATCCCTTTTCATGATCTTTTCCTTTAGTCTTCATATAATTTACTAACTTATTTTGTTTATTGTCTGTCTCTTCCTACTGGATTATAAACTCCTTGAGGATAGGGGTTTGGGGCTGTGCGATCCCAGCACCTTGACTAATTGTAATATATATTTGTTGAATGACTGAGCCGTGTGATGTGGCATCCCAAGCTGCAAGCCTCGAGAGTAGTAGACGTGAGAAAGGGGTTGGGAGTTGGTGTTGACTGAACCCATTTAAAGTTACAAGAACGGGCCCTGGCTGGTGTAGCTCAGTGGATTAAGCACGGGCTGGGAACCAAAGGGTCCCGGTTCGATTCCCAGTCAGGGCACATGCCTGGGTTGCAGGCCAGGTCCCCGGTGAGGGCCATGTGAGAGGCAACCATACATTGCTGTTTCTCTCCCTCTCTTTCTCCCTCCCTTCCCCTCTCTCTAAAAATAAATAATAAAATAAAATCTTTTAAAGTTACAAGAACGGTTATGGGAGTACAGTATTTATTTGACAAATATTTACTAAGTACTAAGCAGTAGAGTTACAATGGCAAATAAGACATTTGTGGTTCCTGCTGTAGTAAAGTTTACATTCTAGAAATGTGATATATATAATTGATAAATAAATAAGCAAGATAATGTTAAATAACAATGATTTCCATGAAGAAAATTAGACAAGGTGATAGAAAATGAAGGTAGGTTATGGGGGAACACTTCTTTATGTTCTGTGGGCAGTGAAGACTTTTCTGCAAGGTGACATTTGAGCTGAAACCTGAATGGCAAGGAGAAGCAGCCGTATGGATATCTATGAGAAGAGCTTTTCAAACTTGGGAACAATGAAGAGAAAGGATAGTAGATGAAGTGTGGTGAGTTAGGGGAGTGGCAGGAGATGAAATTGGACAGGTTAAGTCATGCAGGGACTTTTAGGCCATGGTAAGAGTTTAGGTTTTTATTTTAATTTAATAGTAAGTCATTAGAAAGTTTAACCAGAGAAGTGATATGATCTGATTCACATTTTAAATGGGAACTTGTACTGGAACGGGTTCACACACTCATTTGCTTTCAGTGGTCACATAGTTTAAAAGTATAAAACAAAATAATATTGAAACTCCATTAATAAATGGCAACTTTCTTTTGGCCTAAGTGTTGGGAAACAGTGGAGAGGTGGCTGGCAAACAAACTGGAGGGCATGGGCCCTGCATTGAGAGGTGTAGCCGCTCCTGAATCCCACCAAGTTTAAGCCAAATAGAATTCTATGCCCAGTATTGCCAGGTCTTTTAATTTTCCAAGAGAAGCCAGGGATCCTATTTGTTTTGTTAAACTTTTCAATTCTAATATGATTAATCCAAATAGTTTATGAAAATACTGTGGGCCAAACATACCAGCCTTGCAATCACAGTGGGGCCCCATAAATGACACTTTGCAGCCTTTGGATTAGGGTGATGGCAGTGGAGATGGAGAAAAGTAGATGGGATTGGTACACAAGTATTTTGAAGGTAATAATGACAAAATGGTGAACGTACGTGTGGAAGATGCAGGAGATGGCGATGAAAGGGAGGTCTCATCATTGACAGTGGGTTTCTGGCATGAACAACTGTGTAAATTGTGGCCCCTTTACCTAGATAGGGAAATCTGGGGAAAGACATTAAGGCTTTTTAGATTTGAGATGCTTGTGAATCATCTAACTGGAGATTTCCAGAGAGAGTTGGCTGTAAAGAACTGGTACATAGAAAGTGAGTTTTGATTGGAAATAAAAACTGGGAGTTACTGACATATAGTTGAATTGAAGCTATGGAAGCAGGTAAACTCAAGTAGGGTGAAGGCTTGAGAGGGTAGAGGAGGGGCATGTGTCCAACTTGAGAATCATAATCGTATTCCCTTAATAACCATCTCTGCTCTCCCTTTCTATAAACTCTATATGAATTTATGGATTAAATATGTAGTTAAATTTGTATGTTTCATACTTGAGAAAATACCACTTTTATCTTTTTAGTAAATGTGACAGTCATCTTGAGAACCTCAGGAACCCCAGGAATTTTAACTTCTAAGGAGTTACACACAGAAGAAATGGCTGGTTTTATAGTAAATATGCTAAAAATAGAGGAAGAAAGCAGGGCTAATTCGGAAAAGAGATTTCAGGGTGTGGGTCAAATCCAGAATGAAAATTTTATAGTTACCTTTATTTCCATGTTCTACTTATAAAATTCCCTTGTGTTTAAATTTTTTTCTCCTTCCTGTCCTTCCTCCTATCTTCCTCAAGTATCTGGGCATCTGTTATATGCAAGGCATTGTATAAGCGTAGGTAAGATAAGAGTCGTAAAAAACCAAAAAAAACCCCATGAAACTTACTGTCTGTTTTCAGTAATAATATCTGTTCAAGCATTTTATTATTCTGACATCCATTTTGTGATTTTTCACGCTTTTTATAGGGGTGCGGTTAGTGTGGGAGGCCTAAAAATAAAAATCAGAATAAATATGAATAATATGCATTTCACTTTAGGAGTTGTTCACCCAAGACTACCAGAAACATTTCATTAAGTTTTTATTTACCATTTCACCTTTGTTCAACATTAAGACAGCTATTGTGTTTTCTCGACTTGCTGTCCTTCCTCTCAAGCTGTGAGTATATGTGAGAGCGAAGGACCCTGCTCGGTACAGACCACGTGAGGGCGACGCTGTGTGCTGGGGATCGCACAGCAGCATCTGGCCTCATAGAACACAGCAGGAGCTACATCACAGCTCTGCTGTGCTTTGGAGTTAAATTCAGAGTAGTGATTTTCCTTTTTTAAAAAGTATACTTAAACCTTTAGGTATCTTAACACTGACTTCCGGTGAGGCACTGCCAAAGCTGTCCTGCTAATCAGCCTAAGTCTTTCCTGTCCAGAGATAGCAGTATTTTCTTGAGATAGACTTTTTAATAAATCTCTATAAAGTTAGCCCTTTGGGTTGACCTTCAGGTATAAGACATACTGCTTTTGTTTAGTGTTTAAAAAAAGAACAAAAAGTGAATCTGAACAGAGTCTGGCTTTTCTTTTTGTTACAGGTTTGTACTTGCTTTTATACCATATGTGCACCTGGAGGCATCTTAAGATGGACATGATTTTATAAATCTTAAATAAAAGATAAATGCCTTATAGATTTGGGATTTGCAAGTGTTTAACATGCTGTAATTCAGTGAATCTGTTATAATACAATAAATCCTATTGTAATATGAACCAATTTATCAAAAATATGGCTCATGGATTATTAGCCTAATCCATAAATGGGCCTCACTGTGGAACATTTCATAGTAATTTATTATAAGTCCACTATGTGTATTATTACTTAGTACTTATTAAATGCCAGACATTTCTTAGACACTGGACAAAGACAGAAGATGGGCCTTGACCCAGGCCACAGAGTTGTTTGACACGCTGACATGGGAGTGAGGCAGAGGAAGAGAAGTACTACTTTCCCGTGTGCCTCCTGCTTTGGTGCCTTTGCCCCTACTATACTATTGACTCCTAAACTACTTCATTCCCATTTTAAAATTGAGAGTGCATGTAGCAATGCTCATGATCCGTGTGCCTTATTCACAGTAGGTATTAATAAAGAACCTTGACTTTTAAGAGGAAAACACTGATAATGTCAACATCCCTGCCCTTCATTCTGTGAGATACCTTTAAAACTGGCAATCCAGCCACTGAGGGTTTCTAGAAATATTTATTTCCCTGAGCTTGTGAAATCAAATATAGCACAGAATTTTTCTTTGGTTATATCTCTGTGAGTCTAATTCTATATTGCACTTAATACAGAATTGTGTTTTAAAGTATCTTATTTTTAATACTTGTCATCAAGTCTCATTTATCTCTTATAGCTGGTCAGTTTCCATTTTTTTGTGGTGAATTTTTATACCCATGTTTAATTGATTGAACTACCAATTATGCTCCCATCATTTGGCTTGTACCCAGGGAACACAAGTCATTTTTCGTATTATCCTGAAAAAAGATAATAAAATCAATCTCTTTGAAAAAATTAATAGATATTTCAAAGCCAACTATAAGTGATTTGCAGATTGTTTTTGATCATCTGTGCTTCTGCCTTCAGTTAACATAAATAATCAAAAGTTGGCTATGACACAGTATCATTCTTGAATAGAATAGTGGTCATCTGGTTATAAATAATTTTAAAATCAGCCATCTGTCCTAAAGGAATTCATGCACCAGAGTCTGATTCTTCAGTTAACTTCTACCCATCTTGGAAATTAGTGTTAACCCTGAACTCATTTGGTTAGAAGAATAAATACATTTAAGTAAGGCTGAGGTTGGTAATATTTGGTTGAATTAAGATATAAACATTAGTTAATGTTTCATTAATTGTTGACATTAATTGTTGATATTAAATGTGGTATAAGTGATTAACAATTTGGTAAATGAAGGGCTGTAGACTTAGATGAAAAAATTGATGAAGGTAATTTTAGATATCAAAATTACACCTGCTTATATATAAGAAATATTAAAAGAATATTATGTAGATAACACCTGTCACTCCAAAAATGTATGTGGATTTCAGAATTAAAATCACAGTGAGTACTTTTATTATTTCTCCCACTCCTCCCACTCTCATTTCCTTTTTATTGCTAATGTTGACAATGCATGTGCTCTTCAGAAACCCCTTAATTTCCCCAAAGTAATTTGTAATTTTCTTGTCTCTTGGGACTCAACCAGTACTTTTTTTTTTTTATCTTAAGAAACTAATGAATTCCTAGGCATTGAGTGTGTAGGAATAAATTCCTTCTGGATGACTTTTTCTTCTAAATTGGTACCAAAGTACTATGAATTTGCAGAGTGGTTGTAAGTTCTAATAAGCAGTTCTGGTGTTTAATTTTATCTGTGTCTGTATCAGTAAGGATACAGATTAAGCTATTGCATCAAAAAGGCCCAATGACTTTGATAAAAACAGAAGGTATTTTTCTCTCACTTAATAGTGTAGGGCTAATAGGCAGCCTCTCCCTCACAACCTCAAGGGACTCAGGTTGGCAAGCTGGCTCTGCTGTCCTTTAGATGTGACTTCCGTGATACCTCTGGAGACTCCATTACAGCAGAGGAGTGCATGCCTAATGTATTAAGACCAAGGCTTGGAAATGCTGTTCATCACTTCCCCTCAGATTCTGTTGATTAGAACTTAGCTACTGACCACACCTACTGGCAAGGGAAGCTGGGAAATAAAGTCTCATTTGGGTAGCCATGTACCAGCTAAAATTTGCTGAAGAGGGGAGAACAAATTTTGGAGGCCTGCCACTCCATCTTATATCTAATGTTTTCTTTGTTCATATATAAAATTCAATGTTAATTCAAAGTGAAGCACTTTCCCCTAACTCTTCCCCATACCCACTTCTCAAAAAAGAAATGAAAACAAAAGAGATATGCTTGCTCCTGTGTTAAAATGGAAGATTAACCTGATACATTAGACCTGCACAATCAGCAGAAATTGATAGAATTGTGGATTTTTCCACTCATTTGGTATCTTTAACTACAGAGGGAAAAATCAGAATAGGGAGCAGTCTGTGGATGGAATTATCAGAGTTTTCGAACATGGTTATTAGATTGAAAGGCCAATTGGAAATGCCTGACCCCTGACAGGCAGTTGGAAATGAAGGACTGAAACTCAGGAGAGCAGTCAGAGCTGGAATTAGAAATATGGCAGTCATCTCCTTAGAGCTACTATTTGAGCCATGGAAGAATCAGTATCTTCAAGAGGGAGAATAGGAGGAGTTGGGCTTACTGTTGAGGAACATTTGCTTTAGGACAATGTGACAAAGCAGCCAAGGACTTGGGAGAAAACCAAGATTGTATTTTAAATTTATATTAAAGAAGTGCATAGTGATCAGGATTAGAGGCCACAGAACACAAAATGAGTCCTGAACTAGCTATTAGATATGGCAATGAGGAGGCCATTAGTAATCTTGGTAAGTGAAATATCAGTAGTGTGTAATAAACCAGATTGGGGGACTTCATTTGAGCAGTTTGGGTGAAGAAGGAAGAAGTTTCTAGTAGGTTCAAATGAAGATTTAAAAAAAAAAAGTATCTTTTGAAGCACACAGAGAGAAGGAGAGATTAAAGATTTGGGGAAGGAGGTGGAATGAACTGGCAAGAAACAGATGCAAAGTATAAGGTGGAAGCTGTGGGATTAGCTTCAGAAAAGAGGAGGCCTATACTCTTGGCAATGGCATCGTGTGTCTGGGACAGTGCTGGACACCTAGCAGGTATTTGGAAACAAAGGTGTGAATGAATGAAAGAAAGAAGGCAGGCTAGGTATAAAACAGATATTTAGAAATAGAGAGGAGGTGATAAAGAGTAAGTTAAGCTCTTACCACTGTGGCTCAGTTGGTTGGGCATTGTTCCACAAAGTGAAAGGTCACTAGTTCAACTCCTGGTCAGGGCACTTGCCTGGGTTGCAGGTTGGTCCCCGGTCGGGGCGCATATGAGAGGCAGTTATTAATGTTTCTCTCTCACATTGGTGTTTCTCTCTTTCTCCTTCTCCTTCCCTTCTTCTCTCTCTAAAAATGAATAAATAAAAATCTTTAAGAAAAAGAGTAAGTTAATAATACCTGATAAATTATGTTATTAAAGTAGAAAACAAGATCATCAAAGTGGTCATGAAAATGGTAATGGCCAGTCTAAGTGTTTTACATGTATTAGCTCATTTATTTCTCAAACCTGTAAGGTAAGTACTATTTATCCACTTAGTAGATGGACAAATTAAGGCAAGAAAGATGAACTAATTTGCCCCGAACCGTAAATTTTGTTTCATTGCCAAAAATAAGGGCATAATGGGGATTTGAACTGAAATAGTCTGGCTTCATGGAGCATGATCTAACAAATAGACTATCACTTCGCAGGCCTTGGAGAATGAATGGCAGATTTCAAATATTCATGAACATTTACAACATTTATGGTGGGAATGGTGCTCAGGAAGCAAGCATAAGATATATTTTTAAAAATATTTAATAATAGTGAGTTTTTTTAAAAATGACTTTTTGTGGTTATTCTAAAAGTAATACATACTTATTGAAGAAAACTTAGAAAATGAAATGTGCATTTCAGCATAATAATCCTAAACCCAAAATAACCAATGTTGACAGTTTTGTATATTTTCATGTAACTTTTTTCTAAATTTATTTTTCTTTTTCCAAAATTGTATACTAATGTATGTCTGGTTGTATATGCATGTATGTGTAGTTATGTATAGAATTATATATCTATATAACTATATATAAAAACTATGTAGTTTATGTGAGGTCTGTCCAGAAGGTATCCAGCCATGTAATATGAAAAATAGAGACATTTATTAAAGAAGACACAAGATACAAGAACCCTTGTACACAGGACAGTGACGCCTCAGTCCTCTTCAAGGTAGACCCCTTGGGACCTCACACAGGTCTCCCAATCACGATCAACTGCCCTGTAATATTTTCCTGAATCTCATCGATGGCCTGAAATCTCTTCACTTTCAAAGGTGATTTTAGTTTTGGGAAAAGCCAGAAGTCACAGGGTGCCAAATCTGGGCCGTAGGGGGTACTAAGTCACCTGAGTGATTTGATATTTTGCCCAAAACTCTGCACAAGACGTGATGCATGAGCGAGCTTGTTGTTGTGATGAAGCTGCCAATCACCAGTTGCCCATAGCTACGGCCTTCTGAATCATCCAAATAGTTTCCACTGAGGAATGTTCAAAGCTTAATGCAAAATTTGATGCAGATTCGTTGCTCTACTTGCTCAGTCATTTTGAATATGATGGCCACACAGTACACATGCTCACTCAACACATCTACCACCCCCCACTGACTGGTACATACGGTGAAGTCATCGTTGTTCATGCATGCACATTCCAGTCCACTCTCCTTGGCTGCCAGGTTACGTAGATGTTGTGCAAACCATCCTCGTTATATTGACTGGCTGGACTTTTTCCGGACAGACCTCATATACACACACGCACGCACACACATACATGTACATATATGTATACACATACATATATAGTTTTGTAAGATTTTCATTTAAAATTTTATTATTTCATGTCATCAAATATACCATAAATTTTGCCATTTTTCTTTTGTTCAATCAGGTCATTTTGTATTTTTTTAAAATAAATAGTACTACAGTGGCCATCTTTCTTTGTCTACAGTTTTTCTTATTACCTTAGGCTAGTGTATTAGTCAGGACTCCTTAGTCTGTAAGTGTTAGGAACCCATCTTGAACTAACTTAGGTAAAATCGGCATCTTTTTTGGCTTGGTTAACTGCTGAAGTGGCAGAGATGCAGCTGGGCCTTATGGGAAGCTGGAGCCAGGGACAGCTCAGATACCGTAAAACCCTCTCCCTTCCTCGTTCCTGTTTTTTTCTGCATTGTTTCTTTTCTGAAACAGTATCCCTCCATACCCTGGAAAACATGACCACAGATAGCTCACAGCATTGCCATCATTGCCAGGATTTCACCTTGTTTTTTCCTCCAAAATTTTATTTTGAAAATTATCCAAACAAAAAGCATGGATGTTATTACCATACTTGCTTTATCATGTATCTGTTCCTCTAACAATCCTGCTTTTTATCAGTGCGTCTTTTAAAAATTATTTCCAAGTAGGTTGCAGACATCAGTACACACCCACCTAAATACTTCAGCGTGCATATCATTAACTTAGAGTACACTGTTTACATTTTTTATGTAAAATTGACATCCAAGAAAGTGCACAAATTTTACGTTTTCATTTGCTGACTTCTGGCAAATCCAAACATCTGTAACCCAAACATTTTGAGACTCACTCTATGACCCTAAGATTTAAAAAATCCCAGGAAATTGTTCTGACTAGTCCATTTTGGGTCTGGCACCCATCTCTGGGCTCAGAGAGTGAAGAAGCAGCATTTCTCACATGTACGAGGGTGCTGGACAGATAGTACTATACATATATCTGCAGGAGAGAGCTTCCTGGAAATCAGATAACACTAACTAAATTTAGACAGCATACCTTTATGCTGTGCAAAAAAGCATGTTTATTGGTTTCATTTTTTTAAAAGATTTTATTTATTTATTTTTAGAGAGTTGGGAAGGAAGGGAGAAAGAGAGGGAGAGAAACATCGATGTGTGAGAGATACATCAACCGGTTGCCTCACACACCCCCAACCAGGGACCTGGCCTGCAACTCAGGCATGTGCCCTGCCTGAGAATCAACCCAGGGACCCTTTGGTTCTCAGGCCAGCGTTCATTCCACTGAGCCACACCAGCCAGGGCTGGTTTCATCTTCTTTAGAAAGCTGACTCTAAATCCCACAGTGATGATTTCTTTACTCTGTGGACCTGTACTTCATCAGTTTTTTCTTTAATTGATATAGCACATGTTTTATGTCTTTTGAAAACTATATTGCAAACTTTTGAGAGCAGAGACCATTTTTTTCAAATCTAACCTTATCCTTTGTATAATGGCATGTGATGGTATTCTTTATGCATCTGTGAAGGGGCTTTCAGCTGCAAGCATTATAGGAAACTGACTCAAAGAGGCTTAAGTTATAAGGAAGTGTGCTTCCTTATGTAAAAGTACAGAGATTGGCTAGCTTCAGGGCTGGTTAATTTGTGACTCAATGACATTGTCAAGGACCTAGGATGTTTCTGTCTTTAGGCTCTGCCATCATTTCTGTGACAGCGTTGTCCTTAGACTGTGTCCTTTCATGGTTATAAGGTGGCTGTTACAGGTCCAGGCGTCCCATCAAGAAGGATTAATGTCTCTTCTTTCCCTCAAAAGAGCTAAAGAACCTTTCACAGAGTCCCCTGAGCAGGTCTCCATCTGTCATTGGCTAGAACTGGTTGATATTAATGAGCCCCAATCAGTTACTGGTCAAGATAATGGAATCAAGGTGATTTCTGATCAGTATTTCCCTGGATGGGGCATCCCTCCGCTTTTCACACGGGAGAGGAGTGGACAAGAGAGTGGATTACAATGATACAATCAGGACTCTGCTGGTAAGAAAAGAAGACACGTTGTCCAGGCAGTAGGTATCACCTGTTTCGCAGCGTTGTTGAGAATGCCTGGTCTTGTTTGTCCTCTGAAGTTGGTTGTGGAGGGTGGGGCACGTTGAAGAAATGCTGTATTTGACTCTTGTTGCTACCTGACTGCTTTCTCAGTCAGTGACATATGATATTGTACTGACCCTGGTTTTTTACATTTTAGCTGCTTAATATCTTCTACTTCCTAGGATTTATCAGTCTTCAACTCTGATTGTATTTTGAAAAACTGTAAATTTTAACAGTTCTCCTTAATTCTGGAAAAAATTTCTTTAAGCCTAATGTCTAAGTCTGGGTTCTTTGGCGAACAGAGCCTGAGGCAAGGATTAAAGTGTTAATGCTTTCTTTGAGAGGCACAGGTCTAGCTCTGTAAGGCTGGGGTAAAGGGAGGAGAAGCAAGCGAAGAGACCGAGAAATTGATTTAGTGGATTGTAGAGCTGGTTCTTGCTTCATAACAAGCTGGGCAGAAACATAGCAATTCATTCAGCAAGCATGTTCACTTGCCAACAGGATTTCTCTGAAAGGGTTGTAAGGACAAACTACACTTATAGTGGTCCTTGGAAGAGAGAAAGAATGGGGAAATTTATCTGCCTAGTTTCCTTGGGTCCCCTGTTCCTAGTTGATAGAGGTTTATCCCATGGGAACAAATTCCTCTGTATTCCCAAGCTGCCTCATCCATTCCCTGTGTAGCTACTCAAGATGCTAGATCCCATGCCCTATAGTGTGATGTTTCCTCCAAGTCCAAAAGTGACTTGGATGAGGCGCCAAGTGATAGAGAAAAAGAGGACATACAGACACGGAGGTGGTTGTGTCTAAGAAGGTACATGGGTTTGTGTCCCAATATACCTATGAAGGTTGAAGTTAATTTTTTTTTTCCATAGCATTACTTTAGTATTTAATTATTTGGAAACATATTAGTTTCAAAAATAAGCCGGAGACTGCTTTTGCAATCCAAGACTATGAAGTTTCAGATAATCACCTTATGAAATGTTTTACTTTTCTGTGGTCTTTGAATCTCTTATAAGAAATGTTGGCAGTGTTTCAGAGCCCACAAATCATATTGGTTGTTTTGGATCTAGGTCAGCATTGACCTAGATCCTCATAGTCACCTTGAAATATGGTTGAAGCTGAGTGGAGTGGCTCTGGGTACCCTTAGATTGTCTGGTCATTCAAAACAGATCAAGATTGATGGATTCTTTGGAGCTCTAGACACTTGGAAATCCTCTGATTATTGGCTTTGAATTCTGAAAATTCTTACAAAGCTGATCTTCTCAATAAGAGCAACTTTTGCTTTTTGTTCAGAGTGCAGAGAGAAAACTGTGTTGAATTGGTAGCAGAGAAGACAATCTGATGGAATGAAGGAAAGAATGTCCTTTCTTGGCTGATTTGGTCTTTGCATTCGTCCTAGGTTTCTTCCATTTTCTTGGGTTAAGAGCTCTCTGTTTTTTTCCATTAGTGTACTTTACTCAGATCACTATGACTTCTTAATAGGTATTACAGAGTGATGATAGCTGTTTTTGTATGGGAGATTAAAGGATGAGCTTGTCAGAGATGAATGTTAATGGGGTGCACCTAATAAGCCTGAGGAGAATTCCTGTTTCTGTGTCATCATAGGAACTGAGGCAGAATGTTGGACATTCTCTGCCTGTTGCTAGCTGAGTGCTCCTGACCACTTCTGAATTGCCTACAGTGAGAGGCACTGGCAGCACACGCTGGGGCCACAGGGCCCTTTGAACTGCATTGGAAGCATAAGAATTCTTTGCCAGTCTTTGGTTTGTGCTATCCAGATATTTGAATGTTCTGATAGGCTCTGTGTTTTTTCACCAGACTTCAGTGACTGGATTTAACCTAGGAACGTAAAGGCACTTTAGATCTTTTGGTGTAAAAACACCAAGTTCTACATGTATTGGATTAGTTGGCCCTCTTCTTTTTATTTTTAAAAATTAATGGAATGACTGTTATTTTAAGAAAATCTTGAAAATAAAAGTCCCTTCCCATTCTGTAGTCCAGTGAAGATGATTGCCTTTCTCTTACATTTGCCTTGGGCACTTGTTACCTCTCATGAGGTGTGAGGCTGCATACAGGGGCTGATTTAAGGTGAGATTTTTCTTTCCTCTTTTTTGGGGCTCTACTTATGAGCTAGAATCATACAAATTCAAGAATTGTGCCAACTGTTCTTTTGTTGATAACTGTGATTTAGTCTGTTATGTAACTGTAATGTATAATTTACACATCCTGGAGATCATCAGTCTCTGTACAGAGTGACTATATTTAACCTTCACTTCCTTGCAAAAAGAACATTAGCAATTATCTTTGAAACTATATTTGTGAGACAATGCACATTGATCCACCCTCTGTCTCCATTTTTAATTTTGGGGGCATTATGTCGTACTTTATGATTTCTTCTGTGGTTTTTGTGTATAAGGCTAAGAGGAGAAAGAGAGAGCTTAGTAGCTGGTGACTGTGTCTTGAGGCCTCCATTGCTTATTGTCTAAATCAAGAAAAATGGCCATAATGTCACTGTCATCTCTATTAATATGCAGGTCCAGAGAGAACAAAAGGGTAAATTTCTTTCCACTGTTGTCTTTTAGTTGCAGAAGGAGAGTGGAGAGAGGATATTGGAATATTTAATAGTGATAGTTCTATACTTATTAAGAAAAAACACTTCCTTTTTCTATGTTACAATGCCACTAGTGCCTTTGTCATTTCAAGATTTTTTGAGAAAATGGTTAATGTTGGTTTCCTTTTAACCTTTGTAAGTTAAGTTCAGTTTTAAGCTCTATAATGGTGTCTTTTAAACATTCTTTTACTTACCACCCAACATTTTGCCTCATTGCTCTGCCACAGGCTGTTTATGTGAAGTTACCATGATGTAAGAGGAAATGTTGACTGTGCTCACATAGGACTGTGTTCCCTTAAGAGAGAAAGCCTTGACTAAGAAAACGGTGTTCCCGCTAAATCAGTTCTTTAAGAGTGGGTAGAAGGAATTGCTATCGATCTAATGGATTTAATAGTTTATATACAAGTCTGTGGAATAGAAGTAATACTCTGCAGCTGAGTAACTATAGATTAATCCATTTTCAGACAGGATTCCTGAAGCATCTGTAAAACTGGAAAATTACTTTTTCTTCTCTTTTTTCAGGCACAACTGAACTGAATGTAATTCCCAAATACTTTAGAACTAAATTATATCCACGAAGTAGATCTATTAAAAATTACATGAAAAAGTGAAATAAAATCATAAAATATAAATGTTAGGTTCTTCTTGGCTGCATTTACTCTGGTGCCAGTTTGCTTGGAAGGGCTGCAGTGTTGAAGGGTAACCAGAGGTCACTTGTAGAAATTCTTTCTTTGTTAGGTGGGTTTGTAATAGCTAGTGGTGGTCTATTTGAGTTCAGCTGGATGAAGTAGTCCTTTTAAGATGGGTGGTGAAATCAGACATTTAAGCTTCTCTTCATGCTCTCTCCTTTTGACCCTTCAAAACCATGTTTCTTTTATTCCACTCACTGAAACCGCTTCACCAAGCCCTCCTTCTTTGTCAAGAAAGGCCAGCCATTCTTTTTCCCTTTCCCGCCTTAATCTTTAATGAGTGGTTGGTTCTGTGAAGATATGGGGACATCTGAGAACTTCTATAGATCCAACTGGCATTCTGTGGGTGGAAATGAATCATACAAATGAAGTGGAAATGAAGTGGACCTCGTTCAGGTTTTATTCTCTAATAAACTGCATATTCCATTCATGCTTTACACCTACAAGATACTCAGTTCGAACAGTATATACTCTTTGAAGGTTCTCCAAGCAACAAAAAATAAAACAATAAAAATAACAATAGTGATATTAACAACTACAACTCTGTTAATCATAAATGAAAAAATGCAGAAGAAATTAGGAATTGTGATAAATTTACAACTAGGAGAAGAAATAAACCTGGGTTAGGAATAACAGTAGTACCATGTACTTCTGTAGAGCATTGCAGTTTACAATAACTCTTCATCAAAGTTGACTGTGACTGTGTGTGATAGCAGGGGGTGGGTTGGTTGGACTCCCGTGGTTTTTTAGCCTTAAGATCTCTGGATATAAAGCTTCACACCAGCCATTTTAATTGGCATTGTTGCTGCATTGCATTATTAGACCGCTTAAATCATCAGATACTCGACAGCTGTTCTCCTTCATGTTTAATCCTTTCCCTCTTCTGCTTCTCTCATCACTGCCACTCTCCAGTTTGAAAACTAGAGCATATGTAGCCATTTTTATTTACTTTTGTTCTAGGCTAGCATTTGCCTTCTACTAAATGAGGTTGTCCTTTATGAGACAGCTGGCAATTTGTTTCTGCAGTCAAGGATCATATACTGCATTTTGGAACCTGAGATATGTTAGTAAGGCTTCAAAAATAAAAATATCATCTGAATAAGCACTGTATTGGTGCTGGTGAGCTACAGAAAACCTCCCTACCCCCCAAAACAACTGCCACCTGATGTGTCTAGGTGATGGTATTGGTGCTTCTGTGTCTACCTCACCTCTCCTGACAGTTTTACAGCCAGTAACAGACTGTGAAAATGGCCGTAAATGGGTATGTATGTGTGTATATCTTCACATTAATCTCTTTCTCTGAAGCAGAATCATTGCTGGGGTTCATTTTTATTAGCAGTACTCCTAGTTTGGTTTTAACATCAGTCCAAGGAGCATTTCTTCCTTTGTTTACATCAGGGTTTTTGAAAAAGATCATCGAACTTTTAAACCAAGATGGGAGCACTTCTTAAAACATACTTTTTATTAAATCAACCTTATAAGAAAAATTCTATAAGCCAGGTATACCTCAAGGTTCCCTGGGCTCTAATGTGTCCATAGTTAGACATTGGATTAATGGTAAACCCCATGAATTTCTCAGAGTTTATACTTGGAATATATGGTTCAACCTAGTCAAAAACCACTGCACTTGTTAACATAGCTTTTTGACTGGATTATTGTTATATTTTTGTTAATTTTGGTGCTTTTAGACTATACATAATTTAAAACCTTGTTATGTTTACGTTACATGTATAACAATGTTAAACTTCAGCATTAGGCTACATAGAAATACTTAAGGCTCGAACAAACTTTGCCAGTATAGTAGTTAGTTATATGTTTACATAAAGCAGGGGTGTCCAGCCTTTTGGCATGTTTGGGCCACACTGAAAGAAGAAGAGTTGTCTTGGGCCACACATTAAATATACTGCAACATGTAGTCACAAATAAATCTCATAATGTTTTAAGTAAATTTACAATTTTGTGTTGGCCCACACTCATAGCTATTCTGGGATACATGTGGCCCATGGGCCGCAAGTTGGACACCCCTAAAAAGAATAGTTTATAATGTCTTGTGTTCATTTTCTTATTTATTGATTTTTAGAGACAGAGGGGAAAGATGGAGGGACAGTAAGAGAGACATCTATTTGTTGTTCCACTTATTTATGCATTCATTGGTTGCATTTTTTGAAGCTGTCAATAAGTAAAAATTTTAATAACTATGCTGAAGGAAAAATTATCTTTCTTTTTTGAAAAAATTTTATTGTATTTTTTCCATTACCATTTAGTCCCTTCATACACTCCCCTCTCATAGTCACCACATTGTTATCTATCTGCATGAGTTATTTTTCCTTTTTGCTCAGTCCCTCGACCACCTTAGCTGTCATCCTACTCTCTATCCATGAGTCTGTCTCTATTTTGATTGTTACTACAGTTTGTTCATTAGATTCCACATATTAGTGAAATCATATGGTATTTGGCTTTCCCTGACTGGCTTATTTCACTTACATAATGTTCTCCGGGTCCATCCATACTGTCGTAAAGAGTAAAATTTTCTTTAATGCTGCCAAGTAGTATCCGTTGTGTAAATGTTCCAAAGTTGTTTTATCCACTCATCTACTGATGGACACTTGGGCTGCTTCCATATCTTGGCAATTGTAATTGATGCTGCAGTGAACATAGGAGTACTTACATCCTTTCAAATTAATGTTTTGGGTTCTTCAGATATATTCCCAGAAGTGGGATTGCTGGGTCACAAGACAGATCCATTTTTAATTTTTTGAGGTACCTCCATGCTGCTTTCAACAGTGACTGCACCATTTTGCATTCCTATGAACAGTGCAGAAGGGTTCCCCTTTCTTCACATCCTCACCAGCACTTGTTGTTTGTAGATTTATTGATAATACCCATTCTGATGGGTGTGAGATTTTATCTCGTTGTGGTTTTAATTTGCATTCCTCTGGTGATTAGTGACTTTGTGCATCTTTTCATGTCTGTAGGCCATCTGTATATTTGGAGAAGTGTCTATTCAGATCCTTTGCCCATTTTTTATTTATTTTTATTTTTTTTAAAGATTTTATTTATTTATTTTAAGAGAGAGGAGAAGGGAGGGAGAAAGAGCAATGTATGGTTGCCTCTCACATGGCCCTCACTGGGGAACCGGCCTGCAACCCAGGCATGTGCCCTGACTGGGAATCAAACCGGGACCCTCTGGTTCCCAGCCCGCGCTCAATCCACTGAGCTACACCAGCCGGGCCTTTGCCCATTTTTTAATTGGTTGTTCAGTTTTGTTGTTGTTGTTGTTGTTGTTGTTGTTGTTGTTGTTTTTTAGTGTTGAGTTTTGTAAGTTCTTTATAAATTTTGGATATCAATCCATTATCAGATGTATCAGTGAATATGTTCTCCCATTCTTTGGGTTGTCATTTTATTTAGTTGCTGTTTTCCTTTCCTGTGCAAAAACTTTGTAGCTTGATGTAGTCCCATTTGTTTATTTTTTCTTTTGTTTCTCTTGCCTGGGGAGATATATCTGATAAAAAATTTATATAAGCAGTGTCTGAGATTTTTCTGCATGTGTTTTCTTCTAGGATTTTTATGGTTTGGAGTCTAACATTTAACTCTTTGATCCATTTTGAATTTATTCTTGTGTGTGGTGTAAGAAGGTGGTCTAGTTTCATTTTTCTACATGTATCTGTCCAATTTTCCCAATACCATTTTTTAAGTAAACCATCTTCAGCCCATTGTGTGTGATTGCTTCCTCAGTCAAATATTAATTGACTGTAAAGGTATGGGTTTATTTTCTGGGCTCTCTGTTCTACTATGTGTTTGTTTTTATGCCAGTACCATGCTGTTTGGATTACTATTGCCTTATAGTATAGTTTGATATTGGGTAGTATGATTCCTCTAACTTTGTTCTTCTTTCCCAGGATCACTTGGGCAATTGCAGGGTTTTTTGTGGTTCCATATAAATTTTTGAAATATTTGTTCTAGCTCCATGAAATACATCATTGTAGTCTTGATAGGAATTGTGTTGAATCTATTGATTGCTATAGGTAACATGGGCATTTATATGATGTTAATTCTTCCTACCCATGAACATAGTATGTACTTCCACTTATTTGTATCTTCAATTTCTTTCTTCAGTGTCTTATAATTTTTCAAGTACAGGTCTTTTACATCTTTGTTTTGGTTTAATCCTAGATATTCTTTTTTTTCTTAACTTTTATTTATTTATTTTTATTGTTGTTCAATTACAGTTGTCCCCACTTTTCCCCCATTGCTCTCCCCTGCCCTACCCACACCCCACCTCCCACATTCTGTTCCTAGGTATTCTTTTCAAAGCAACTGTGAATGGGATTGTTTCTTCATTTCCCATTTGCTTAGTTCGTTATTGGCATATAAAAGTGCAACTGATTTCTGGATATTAATTTTGTATCTTGCTCCTTTCCTGAATTCATTTATCAGTTCTAGTAGTTTCTTGGTGGAATCTTAGGGGTTCTCCATGTAGAGTACCATGTCATCTGCAAATAAAGACAGTTTTACTTCTTCTTTTACAATTTGGATGCCTTTTATTTATTCTTCTTGCCTGATGGCTATGGCTAGGACTTCCAGTATTATGTTGAATAAGAGAGATGAAATTGGAATCCCTGTCTTGTTCTTGATCTTAAGGGGTACACTTGTAGCTTTTGCCCATTGAGTATGATGCTGGCAGTGGGTTTGGCATATATGGCCTTTATTATGTTTAGTTATGTACCTACTCTCTACTCCCACTTTGCTGAGAGTTTTTATCATAAATGGGTACTAAATTTTATGAAATGCTTTTTCTGCATCTATTGATATGATCATGTGGTTTTTAGGCTTCATTTTGTTTATGTAGTGAATCATATTTATTGATTTACAAATGTACTAATCTTGCATTCCCAGAATAAATCCCACTTGATCATGGCGTATGATCTTTTGATGCATTACTGTATTTCATTTGCTAGTATTTTGTTGAGGATTTTAGCACTTATATTCATCAGGGATATTGGCCTATAATTTTCTTTTTTTATAGTGTCTTTATCTGATTTTAAAATTAGTATAATGCTGGCCTTGTAAAATGAGCTTGGGAGTCTTCCCTTTTCTTGAGTTTTTTTGGAATATTTTGAGAATAAGCATTAATTCTTTGTGGAATATTTGCCAAAAATCACCTATGAAGCCATCTTGTCTAGATTTTTTTTTGTGGGGGTTTTGTGATTATTGCTTCAGTTTCACTACGTGTAATCTGTCTATTCAGATTCTCTGATTCTTCGTGATTTAGTTTTGGAAGATTGTATGTTTCTAGGAATATATCCATTTTGTTCATGTTGTCCAGTTTGTTGGCATACAGTTATGCAAAATATTTTCTTACAGTCCTTTGTATTTCTTTGGTATCAGTTGTTATTTTTCTTTCATTTCTTATTTAATTTATTTGTGTCCTCTCTCTTTTTTTCTTGATGAGTTAGTTAAAGGTTTGTCACTTGTGTTTATCTTTTCAAAAACCAACTCTTGGATTTATTGATCTTTTTTTTTTTAAGATTTTATTTATTTTTAGAGAGGGGGGAAGGGAGGGAGAAAGAGAGGGGGAGAAAGAGAGGGAGAGAAACAGCAATGTATGGTTGCCTCTCACATGGCCCTCACTGGGGACCTGGCCTGCAACCCAGGCATGTGCCCTGACTGGGAATCGAACCGAGACACTTTGGTTCCCAGCCCGCGCTCATTCCACTGAGCTACATCAGCCAGGGCTGGATTTATTGATCTTTTGTATAATTTTTTAGACCCAATTTCATTTATTTCTGCTCTGGTCTTTATTATTTCCTACCTTCTACTCACATTGGGCTTTGTTTGTTGTTCTTTTTCAAGTTTCTTTAAGTGTAAAATTAGATTGTTTGTTTGAGCTTTTTCTTGTTTTTGTTTTTTGAAACAGGCCTGTACTGCTATAAATTTCCCTCTTGGAAATACTATCCCTGTGTCCCTCAGATTTTGGGTATTGTGTTCTCATTTTCATTTGTTTCAAGGTATTTTTTGATTTCTTCCTTGATCTCATTGTTGAGCTATTCATTCATCGTTTAATAACATGTTATTTAGTGCCCATGTGTTTCTGTGTTTTTCAGTGTTTTCTTGTGATTGATTTCTAGTTTCATATAATTGTGGTCAGAGAACATGCTTGATATGATTTCAATCTTAAATTTATTGAGACATGTGTCCTAACGTGGTCTATCCTAGAAAACGTTCCATGTAAACTTGAAAAGTATGTATATTCTGCTGCTCTAGGGTGAAATGCTCTGAAGATATCAATTAAATCCATTTGATCTAGTGTGTCACTTAAGGCCACTGTCTCCTTTTTGATTTTCTGTCTTGAAGATCTGTCCATTGACGTCAGTGGAGTGTTAAAATCTTTGACTATGACCATATTTCTGTCCATCTCTCCCTTTATGACCCTCAAGATTTGCTTCACAATTTTAGGTGCTCCTATGTTGGGTGTGTAAATGTTTACTAGGGTTACATCCCCCTGTTGGATTGTTCCCTTTATCATTATGTAGTATCCTTCTTTATCTCTTCTGTAGCCTTGGGTTTAAAGCCTATTTTGTCAGATACAAGTACTACTATGCCTGCTTTTTTCTTTTCCTTCCCATTTGCATGAAATATCTTTTTCTGTCTCATTACTTTTAGTCTGTCTCTTGGAGGCAGCAAATATATGAATCTTGTTTTCTTGTCCATTCAGCTATACTCTGTCTTTTGGTTGGAGCATTTAAGCCATTTACAGTTAAGGTGATTATTGATAGATACATATGTAGTGCCATTGTATTACTAGACTATTTACCTCAGTTATTTTTTTCTTTATCTTTTTCTTCTTCATGTTCTTAAATCAAGCCCTTTAACATTTGTTGCAATACTGGTTTGGTGTTAAGCTTTTTCTTGTCTGGGAAGCTCCTTATTTCTCCCTTGATTTTAAATGATAGTCTTGTTGGGTAAAGTAGCCTTGGTTGTAGGTTCTTGCTTGTCATCACCTTGAATATTTTACCCCACTCCCTTCTGGCCCGAATTGTTCCTGTTGTGAAATCAGATGACAGTCTAATTGGTGCTCCATTGTATGTAACTACCTGCTTTTGTCTTGTTGTTTTTAGGATTCTGTCCTTGTCTTTAAGCCTTTTCATTTTACTTATTATGTGTTTTGGTGTAGGCCTCCTTGGGTCCAACTTGTTTGGGACTCTCTGAGCTTCCTGGACTTGTGTGTCTTTTTCCTTCACCAGATCAGGGAATATTTTTGGTCATTATTTCTTCAAATAGGTTCTCAATCCTTGCTCATTCTCTTCTCCTTCTTACATTCCCATGATGCTGTTGTTGTTATGCTTCATGTTGTCCAAAATGTTTCTTAAGCTCCTCTCATTTTTTAAAATCTTTTCTTTTCGATTTTTGGATGTTTTTTCTACCTTGTCTTCCAATTCACTGATCCAGTCCTCTGCTTCATCTAACCTACTGTTTATTCCTGCCTGTGTATTATTTATTTAATATATTGTGTTCTTTATGTCTGACTGGTCCTTTTTTATGGTTTTTATGTCTTTTTTCATGCTGTTGAGTATCCTTATAATCTTTACTCTATAAACTCTCTATCTGATAATTGCTTGCCTCCATTTCATCTAGTTCTTCTTCTGGGAAATTCTCTTGTTCTTTCATTGGGTCTGTTTCTTTGCCTTTTCATTCAGCTTCTTCTTTGTATTTGTTTCTATGTATTAGGTAGATCTGCAAAGACTCTGGTGCAGACCTTTGTCCAGTGCTGCTTGTGACTGACCCTGGGCAACCTGTTGGGAGCTGTCAGGGATCCATAGCTTGTGGCTCCCTCTGCTGGGCCTGTTTGTGTGCAGAAAGAACCAGGCTGCACACCAAGGCTGGCTTTTACCACCTCTGGGCCAGGGACAGAGCCAGCTAAAGTCTCAGAGCTCCCAGTTATCTGCCTTAGTTGTTAATCTTAATCAGCATGTAGCCTCAAGATGTATTTAACAGCACAGCTTAAGATCCACAGGGTGGGGCAGAGTAATTCCTGCCTGTGGGCTATTGCTTTCTCTTAGGCTGATGCCATTTGGAGGGGAGTGTTCTGCCTGAGAAAGATGGCCTTTGTAGTATGACTCGGCACAGGGTTCCTGGCAGTTGTTCCTTCAATTTCTTCCTAGAGCCACCAGCCCCAGACTCTTACCAAGTGTCTCTAGTTCACTCTGCTCTTCCCCTGCCAGAGCCCAGGGTAAGTGGCTGCAAATGGAATTTTGTGTGGTGGCCCTTTAAGAGGCTCTCTGTGTCTCCAGCCATCTCTTCTTGATAGATAGAAACCCTGCTGCTTTTCACAGCTGGATGTTTTCTTGGTTACTTTGCTGTTTCTGGTGCTGTAGGCTAGTGAGCTGAGCTTTGTGTTTAGAACCCACACCTCTCAGGAGAACACCCCCCCCCCCCCAGCTGCTGAAATATCCCTCAGGAACTTTAGCTGCCACCTGTGGGAGCCCAGCCAGCCCTCTTGTACCTCCTTTGCTCTCCCTACCAGTCTTTTTGTGAAGTAGTTTCTTCTGTCTGTCCTTGGTTGTAAGGCTTCTCACCAGCTAGTGTTCAGTTGGTTATTCAGGATGATTTCTCTACAATTTAGTTGTAATTCCAGATTGGTCCTAGAGGAGGTTAGTGTAGCTTCTACTTACTCCTCCACCATCTTAGGTCTCCCATTGTTTGCTTCTTAAATGTGCCCTGAGTGGGGCTTGAACCTGTAACCTTGGCATAACAGGATGACTCTCTAACAAACTGAGCTTCCTGGCCAGCGGCAATGGGTTCATTTTTTTATTTTATTTATTTTTTTTTAATTTTCATTTATTTATTTTTAGAGAGAGGAGAAGAGAGGGAGAGAGAAGGAGAAACAGCAATGTATGGTTGCCTCTCACATGGCCCTCATAGGGGACTTGGCCCACAACCCAGGCATGTGCCCTGACTGGGAATCGAACAGGGACCGTCTGGTTCCCAGCCCGCGCTCAATCCACTGAGCTACACCAGCCAGGGCTGGGTTCATTTTTTAAAATCCACCCTTTTAGAGTTAAAAACTTCTTAAGTATGATGGTATTTCCTGAAATTTATTAAATTATTGATGACTGCCTCTAAAAAGATGATTTGTTTTAGTTTTTTGTTAAAGGGTCGGCAAAGTAATTTACCTCCCAGCAACATATATGCTCTGTTACAGAAGCTCATAAAGATTTTGCAGAGCATGTTATGTAAAGTTATTAAAGAAGAATTCATTTCAGTTCATTAAGCAAGCTCCTACTTTTGTATGGCACTGGAGAGACGTTGTTGAGTGAGCCAACATCATACCCTTAAACAGCTCACACTTTACTGGAAGAGGAAATTTTATGTTGGTCATCTCAATTGATGGCACCTAATTGATAGTCACCATATGGTGTTTGGTGTGTACATGTTCCACGGGTACTGCTCCATGATTAAATGGCTGGTGTGAACCATACTGTCTACTTCCTGCTGTAAAACTTAGTAGATCAAGCTGAAAATTCCCACTCTCTGCTTTGAAGAGGGCCCCAGATCATTTCATTTATGTTTCCTGTACTTGGTTAAGTCTTTCCCAGGACTATACCTTATGCCCTTCCTGTCATCTATCTAGGCAAATCTTTACTTTTTATTTTCCTATGTGGAAAATTTTCAGATGTATGTGAAAAAAGGGAATGGTTTCCCTTCATAATTTGATTTATACATAATAAAAATGTAGTTAATCATCCAAATTCAAATACACTGAAGATATTTAGAAAATACTATGGCAGAAGATCATGGAGGGGGGAAATGATTACTTATTTCTGGGGAATTCAGAGGATGCTTTATAAAGAAGATAACTGTCAGATGCAAAGTTCAAAACATTGGTTATAAGGATGATCAGGGAACTTAGTGAGGACCTCAACAGCAAAAAAACCCATCCACTCAGAAATGAAGGGTATGAAAGAAAGAACAATTTACAGAGAATCAACAGTAGAGTAGATGAAGCCGAGAATCAAATCAGTGCTTTGGAACATAAGGATGAAAAAAAAATAACCAATCAGAACAGCAAGAAGAAAAAAGAATCCAAAAAATGAGGGTAATGTAAGGAGCCTCTGTGACAACTTCAAGCTTACCAACATTTGCATATTAGGGTTGCTGGAAGGAGAAGAGAAAGAGCATGAAATTAGAAAACTATTTGAAAAAAAAGAAGAAAATTTACCTAATTTGGTGAAGGAAATAGTCATACAAGTCCAGGAAGCTCAGGGTCCCAAACAAGATGGACCCAAAGAGGTCCATCCTAATTAAGATGCCAAAGGTTAAATGCAAATACAGAATCTTAAAAGTAGCAAGAGAAAAGTGGTTAGTATCTACAAGGGAGCCTCTGTAAGACTTTCAGCTGATGTCTCAAAAGAAACTTTGCAGGCTAGAGGGCATTGGTAAGAAATATTAAAAATGACGAAAAGCAAGGGCCTACAACCAAGATTACTCTGTGCAGCAAAGCTGTCATTTAGATTGAAGTATAGAAAAAGAGCCTCCCAGATAAGAAAAAGCTGAAGGAGTTCATCATCACCAAACCAATATTATATGAAATGTTAAAGGGTCTTCTTTAAGAAGGAGAAGATGATGATGAAGAAGAAAAATGTGAACAATAAAATGTCCATAAATACATGACTATCAACAAGTGAATATAAAAAACAAACAAGCAGAAGAGAAACAGACTCTTAGATACAGAGAACATTTTGATGGTTGCCAAATGGGAGTGGGGGTTGGGGAGATGGGTGAAAGGTTACCCTTAAGAAGTACAAATTAGTAGTTACAGAATAGTCATTGGGATGTAAACTACAATATAGAGACTATATTAGCCAAAGAACATATATGCAGGACACATGGACATAGACAATGGTGTGAGGATTGCCTGAGGAAGTGTGTGTGTGTGTGGAGGGGGTTAGGTGGAGGGAGACAAAGCGGGAAAACTTGAGATAATTGTATTAGCATGAACAATAAAATATAACTTAAAAAAGATAATATTTATTTAGCTCTTTCAGGATGAATAGGAGCTTTTCAGGTGGGAAGGTATTTGGGGCAGAGGGAATAGTAGATGTGAAAAGTTATGGCATCATGAAAAGAATCTGATACGTTGCATGTTTAAGGAGCATCACTGAACTGCATGGTGTGCATGTTATTTGGTGGTGCTGGTGCTGGGAGACAAACCCACTAATAGGATTAGTATTCTAAGCTCTGCAGTGCAAAACCAAGCCCATGTGGTTCTTTTAGAATGTTGTCTACTAGCACAGTACAAGCTGATTTATACCCTTGTTAAATTTTTTTTTTTTTTTTTTTGATGAAACATGAGTCTAAGAGTAGCTGGGTGTTTTATCTGGGAAGGAAAATATGAGTTAATCCTTTAAGAACCATATTCATTCATCAGGCATTCATTCAACAAATACATACTGAGGCTGCTGTGCTCAGAGCAACAAGGGAGAGATAACGATGTTTCTGCCCTGTTTGTACAGTGCTTCTTCCCCAAATTCAGGGTTTTATTAGATTCTTCTTTTGAGAAGTATTAATTCTGTGCCATTTTATTATGTTTTATGCATGCTTGCTACTAAAGCATTGTGCACTTATTGCTCTGTCTAAAAGGTTCAGAGCCATTTAACCCACTCCATTGCTTTATTTCAGGAGTTCTCACTCTGCATTTTGAGGATAGTACAGTGCTCAAAATGGCTGGCATTTTTCTGTGCATTGTGCCTTTCCAGCCGATATTTATAAGATCAGGAAGGCGGAGCATGCAGTGTTATAGATGTGAAGACTGATTTGTACTGAACCTTTTAGGCCTAACGTACTCTAGTTGGCATTCTTTACTTATAGTTGATGGAAAGAGAATATCGTTTAGTTGTAGCAAAGAAAAACTGAATAACACTGAAAGCAGAATAGAAACTTTATTCTTAAAGATCCCATTCCTGGTAATATGTCCTTTTACAAGTGTGTAAGAAGAACATTCAAACCTGTTCTTGAGGATTGTATTAAATTCATTCATCCTTTCCCTTCTGTTTGCTACCCTGTTCCCCTCCTTTTCCCTCCTTTTCCCTCCTTTCCCCTCCTTTCCCCTCCTTTCCCCTCCCTTCCCTTCCCTTCCCTTCCCTTCCCTTCCCTTCCCTTCCCTTCCCTTCCCTTCCTTTCCCCTCTTTCCCCCCCTCATATCTCCCTCTCCCTCTCTTTCTCTTTCAAAGGTCACAGGGATAGAAGTGAGCATTTGGAAAGAGTGAGAGGCAAGAAACCTCACCTGGGGAAGGGGAGGGGAACAGGAAAGGTGAGGGCATGCTCCCAGGAGGGAGAGCACCTGTTCCCTTCTTTTCTTCTCCTAGTATTTATTGGGTAAGTTCTATGTGTCAGCACTCTGCTGGGTGTTGGGTTACAATAGTAATCGTAATGCTCCTTGTCCTCAGAGGGTACAACTGTTATTCTCAACCCTGGCTGTGCATAGGCTCTACACATAGGCCTTAAAAATGTATAGACGCTGGAGTCTCTGCCCTAGAGATTTTTATTTCATAGTTCTGAGTGGGTAGGTAGGATTACTGACAAGTTAATAGGCAATTAAAATTCTCTGAAGTGGGCAACAGCATAGTTAGTACTGGGGAGGATCACCTTGCTCAGTCCTGGAAGATCAGGGTTGGTAGACAGATGAGGAAGGTGTGGGTGAAGAGTGGAAGGTGAAAACCTGACTGAGGCTTTGGGAATAACATGTTTGGAGTGCAGGAAGAGAAACCATGGGAAATGAATAGTTTATTGTGGTTGGAGCACAAAAAAGGAGGAAGGAGTTGGAACAGATTAGACAGGAGAGACAAGCAAGGTCCAGATTATTCAGGACTTTATCAGCTATGTTTTAAGCAATCTGAATTTCATCTGAAGAGAGTTGAAGCCATTGATAGGTTTTATGACTTTTTAAAATATATTTTATTGATTATGCTATTACACTTGTCCCATTTTTTTCTTCCTTTTATTCCCCTCCATGCTGCACCCCCCCCAGCATTGCCCACCCTTAGTTCATGTCCATGGGTCATACATATAAGTTCTTTGGCTTCTCCATTCTTAATCTCCCCCTGTCTATTTTATACCTACCATTTATGCTTCTTATTCCCTGTGCCTTTTCTCCCCATTCTCCCTCCTCCCCCTCCCTGCCGATTACCTTCCATGTGATCTCTATTTCTGTGAATCTGTTCCTGTTCTAGTTGTTTGCTTAGTTCATTTTTGTTTTTGTTTTAGTTTTAGGTTTGGTTGTTGATAGCTGTGAGTTTGTTGTCATTTTACTGTTCATATTTTTGATATTCTTCTTTTTCTTAGATAAGTGCCTTTAACATTTCATATATAATAAGGGCTTGGTAATGATGAACCCCTTGAACTTGACCTTATCTGGGAAACACTTTATCTGCCCTACCATTCTAAATAATAGCTTTGCTGGATAGAGTAATCTTGGATGTAGGTCCTTACTTCCATGACTTTGAATAATTCTTTCCAGCCTCTTCTTGCCTGCAAGGTTTCTTTGGAGAAATCAGCTGATAGGCTTATGGGAAACCCCTTTGTAGGTAACTGTCTCCTTTTCTCTTGCTGCTTTTAAGATTTTCTCCTTATCATTAATCTTGGGTAATTTAATTATGATGTGCCTTGGTGTGTGCTTCCTTGGTTCCAAATTCTTTGGGACTCTCTGAGCTTCCTGGACTTCCTAGAAGTCCGTTTCCTTTGCCAGATTGGGGAAGTTCTCCTTCATTATTTGTTCAAATAAGTTTTCAGTTTCTTGCTTTTCCTCTTCTCCTTCTGGGACCCCTATGATTTGGATGTTGGAATGTTTAAAGTTGTCTTGGAGGTTTCTAAGCCTCTCCTCATTTTTTTGAATTCTTGTTACTTCTTTCTGTTGTGGTTGAATGTTTCTTTCTTCCTTCTGTTCCAAACTGTTGATTTGAGTCCCAGTTTCCTTCCCCTCACAGTTGGTTCCCTTTATTCCACTTTTCATAGCCTTCATGTTTTCCTCTATTTTGCGACCATACTCAACCAATTCTGTTAGCATCCTGATTACCGGTGTTTTGAGCTCTGTATCTGATAGGTTGGCTGTCTCTTCATTGCTTAGTTGTGTTTTTCTGGAGCTTTGATCTTTTCTTTCATTTGGGCCATACTTTTATGTCTTGGTGAGCCTGTTAAGTAGTAAGGGACAGAGCCTTAGGTATTCACCAGGGAGGGGTAACCTAGGTTGTTGTGTTGTGGTGCTGTATGTATGGGAGTGGTTCAAGAGGGAACAATCCCATTTGCTCAGCTCTCTGCTGGTTTTCAATCACTTCCTCTACTACCCACAAGCAAATTGGGCCCTTCTGGTGCTGATTCCTGGGTGGATGGTTTTGTGTATGTTCTAGGACCCCATGGGTCTCTCCAACAGACTCTCCTGTAAGGCTGGGAGTTTCTCCTGACCAACCCCCCACCCCACCTCCAGGTTTTTTCAGACAGAGATTTTGAGGCTTTATTTTCCCACACTGGAACCCTGGGTTGCAAGGTCTGTCTTGCTCCCTAGTTGTTCCTTCTGGTTATGCATATTTAAATGTGGGACTGCCTGCTCTGCCAGCCACCACCTTGCTACCAGGCCTCGCTGCCCAGGCTTCCCGTCTCCACTCTTCTTACTGGTCTGGATGAATGTTTCTTCTCTAACTCCTTGATTGTTGGACTTCCATACAGTTCAATTTTCTGGCAGTTCTGTTTATTTTTTGCTTTTAAATTTGTTGTTGTCCATCTGTTGGTTGTATGAGGAGGAAAAGGGTATCCACCTACACATTGATGGATTTTAAGTAGTGGAGTAATTAATATAAGATTTATTATATTTTCATATAATCACTCTTGCTACTCTATGGAGAATGGCTTTCGGGGAAGTAAGAATAGAATTTGAAGACTTGCAGAAGTTTAGGCAAAAAATACCAGTGGCTTGAATCAAGGTAATGGCAGTGGGGATACAGAGAAGTGGACAATTTAATGAGATATTTAGTTGGTAGAATATATGGACCTTGGTTAAAAGTAGATGTATTGGGGCAGGATGTATGTGAGAGACATCAGTGTGTCAAAGACTAGGTTTTTGGCTTGGGATCATGGGTTTGATGGAGGTACCATTCACGAAGATGTGGATATAGGAGAAGAGGCAGATTTGGCAGGGAAAGGTGGTAAGTTTACTTTATTTTTAATATATTGATTTGAGAGAGAGAGAGAGAGACATCAATTTGTTGTTCCACTTATTTGTGCATTTGTTGGTTGATTCTCCTGTGTGCCATGACTGGGGATGACATCCTCAACCTTGGAGTATCAGGATGGCACTCTAACCAACTGACCTACCCAGCCAGGGCAATAAGTTCACTTTAAATATATTGAATTTGAGGTACTATTTGGACATCCAAGTAGAGATCTGATGGTTTGAAGCTAGGGAGAAGGATCTGGGGTAAAGATAAAGACTTAGGAGGTATTTGTATATCAATAGTAACTGAAACTGTAAGTGCATGAGATGATTCAGTGTTTATAGAGGAGAAGGTCTGGGTTAGAACCCTTAGGAATACCAACATTTTAGGAAAGAAGGAGAAAAGGGGAGCCTTAGAGGGAACCTGAGAAAGAGTAGTAAAAGTAAGAGGAACACTAAGAGCATGATTTGCCATGTAAGGCAAGAGAACTTTTTAAGGAGGAAGGTAGTGATTACCAGGGTTAAGTATCATGAAGAGGTCAGTAAGAAATTTCCATTTGCTTTAATGACAAGAACCTTATATCAGAAGGAAAAGCAGAGAAATAGGTTGAAAGGTGTGAGGTAAAATAATTGTGAATAATATAAAATTATCGTGTTCTATACCTTAAACTAGTACAGTGTTATATATAAATTATATAAATAAAACTGGAGTAGATCATTGTTTCAAGGAGTTTGAGACAACAGAGATAAGATGGCTGATAACTTGGGGTGGAGGGGTTAGAGGCTAATTGTTGAGACAGGAGAGATTTGATCATTCTGCTGACTCCTTCCTGGACTAATCATTCATTAAAAGCCTTCTATGAGCCAGATTCTGTTCTTGTAGATCTTAATTCTAGTGGAGTAGCTACTTAATAATTGAATAACAAACAAATAAAAATAATTAGAAGCACTATGAAGGAAATAAGCAGGCTGCTCTGATTAAGGATAATAGTGAGGACCCACCTAACATATGGTGGCCAGAAAAGGCCTCTTTGAAGAGGCGTTATTTTAAATTGAGATCTGAAGGTTGAAAGGAAACAGGGTATAAAAAACCCAGGAAAGAATATTTCACGCAGAGAGAAAGAGAAAGGGCATTAAGTACATAGGTCCTGGGATGAGAAGAAACTTGGTATATTCCAGAAACCAGCAGGATCACAAGGTTTTTATGGGCACAATGGGGTGAGCTGGGGTAGAGCAGAATGAGTTGAAGCATGTATGCATGGTACTAGTTTGTATTTGATTCAAGAATAGTGGAAGCCATTGGAGAATCTGAAGCAGAATGACACCATCTGATTTAAGTTGTAAAAAAAGTCACAATGGCTGTTTTGAGGAAAATGGGTTATAAATAGAGGTAGAACAAGAATAGAAGGAGGGAGATCAGTAAGTGGTTACTTGGATTAGGGTGAAAATAGAGAGAAGAGATTAACTAATGAAACATATTGTGTACATGGAATCAACGTCAGTTAGCTCATTGTCTGAGTGGTCAAGGGATAGGGAAGAGGGAGTACTTAAGTGTCTGGTTAGTGTCTGCATAAATGGTGACCCCCATGTACCAAGGGGGAAAAACTGAGAGGGGTCCCGATTTTTGGTGCGTGTTGGGGCTGGGAGGACTTGTAGAATTAAGGGTTCCCATTTTATACATTCTACAGTTTATTTGCATAAGAGATTTTTAACATAGTAATTAAATGCAGATATGTGGAAGTTGGAGGAGAGGTTTGGTTTGTAAATAGACAATGAAAATTTGTTGGTACATAGGTGTGTTTCAAGTCATGAGAATGGACAAGATCACCTGAGAAGAGGATGTAGCACTAAACCTTTGAGGAATGCCAGCATTTAGAAGTCAAAAAGAAAACAGAGCTTGCAAAGAAAATTGAGAAAGCTAATGAAAAGAAAGAAACTCAGGAGGAAGTAGTATCATGGAAGCTGAGAGAGAGGTGTTTTGGGAATGAAGGATTACTCTGCTGGATAGTTCTAGTAGGGTCAGAAAAGTAGCTTTGGATTTGACATCACCTAGATTAATGGTTGTCATTGCAAAAGCATTTTCAGTGTTGTGGTGGGGACAGAAGATCCAGGAAAGCAAGTGAGGAAGTAGAACTATACCAATTGCACGAGATCAGGGGTGTCAAACTCATTTATTTTCACCAGGGGGCCACATCAGCCTCGTGGTTGCCTTCAAAGGGCCAAATGTAATTACAACCCCTTAACAGTTAAGGGGTAGTTACATTTATACAGTCCTAAAATTATTTTGGCCCTTTGAAGGCAACTGCAAGGCTGATGTGACCCCCAGTGAAAATGAGTTTTACACCCCTGCACTAGACCTATTAGAAGTGATCTCATTCTTTTAAGGTTGTATGATGGTCCATGGTGTGGTTCTAGAATAATTTATTCAGCCTTTCACTGTTGATGAGCATTTGCTTTGTTTTCAATTTTTTCCATTGAAAATAAGGCTATAATAAACATTTTCTCCCCTTTCGCCCTCCCCATGTGTATGTGTCCATTATTACATACTGGTGAACTTATTTGCATAGGAGAAATTCTAGGATTGGGGTTACTGGGTTGAAGGATATGAGTATTTTATGTAGTTTTAGCTGGTATTAGTACTTACCTTCCCAAAAGACAGTAAAAATTCACATTTTCACCAGCAGTTTATATGAAATTGATGATACATGATAAGGGGATTAAGTTGAATAGTTATGAGGAGATGGGTCTAAAGTACAAGTGAAGAATCCTGGCTAAGTGGCTCAGTTGGTTGGAGCATCATCCCATACACCAAAAGGTTGCGAGTTC
This sequence comes from Micronycteris hirsuta, assembly GCA_004026765.1. Lineage (NCBI taxonomy): Eukaryota > Metazoa > Chordata > Mammalia > Chiroptera > Phyllostomidae > Micronycteris > Micronycteris hirsuta. The sequence goes on along the minus strand of PVJI01004384.1, from coordinate 63,181 downwards.
AATACTGGGGGTATATACCTGAGTTTAGGGTTCAATTCTCAGAGTGTGTACAGGAGGCATCTGATCGATGTTTCTTTCTCACATCAATGTTTCTCTTTCTCTCTTTCCCTTCCTTCCTCTCTAAAAAAATCAATGAAATCTGTTTCCCTTATTTTTCTAGTATTGCTTTTTTCTTAGAATTTATAGTTAAAATTTATATTGTATTGTTATTAGTATTATTATTAGCTCTCACTATGGCTTTTAATAATATTAAAATTCTTTCAAAGAGAAAGAAAAAGAAAAAAAGAAATGAAAAAATTTAAAAAAATCAGTAAAAAAACATATCCTTGCCCTGGCTGGTGTGGCTCAGTGCATTGAGCAGTAGCTTGTGAACCAAAGGGTCACTGGTTTGATTCCCAATCAGGGCACATGCCTGGGTTGCAGGCCACATTCCCAGTAGGGGGTGAACAAAAGGCAATCACACATTGATGTTTCTCTCCCTGTCTTTCTCCCTCTCTTCCCTTCTCTGTAAAAATAAGTAAATAAAATCTTAAAAAAATATATCCTTGAGTGAGGATTTAAAAAAATAAAGTTACATGTGAAAGAACTGAGCTTTGATGGGGAGAGGGACACTTTCTCCATAGTAATTGGGGAGGGAGGAGAAGATTTTAGATGCCTATAATTTTGTAGTTTTGGTGGTAGTAGCATGAAGAAGTTTTGTAGTCTCAGTGAAATAAGATATGAAATCATTAGTTGAAAAAGAGGAATTTAGAAGGATCAAAATGTGAAATTGTTCCTAAAAAGTCAAAAAGGACTATAGTAAGATTATTGGGCCATGAGAAAATGAAGTCTGGTTATGTGGTTTTTCTCTACCTGTATACTGTTACTTGAGTTTGTGCACTGAGAAAATAGATAGTAGGGCTGGAGTTTCCCAGGCAAGTATGATGGAGAGAGAGAGGGACAAGGGAAATAGGGTATTCTGCAAGGGAATGGTTATACATAGACCATAAGAATCTAAGCTGAACAAAGGAAGGAGCAAAGTGGGGCAGAAGGGGGTTGTGAGATTGGGACAGGATCAGCGGATTAGGTTTAATGAGAGGGATGAACTTTTAGCAATGGGGATACTAAAGCAAATGAATAGGAAGGGTGGGAAGAGGTGTTGAAATATTGGTGGTTTGAATTTAGAATTTTGGCATGGATGTAAGCTTCTGTTGACCAAATCAAGGTATTGCCCATGGATTTGAGTCACTGAGGAAGGAAGGGTCCCTGAAAGAGGCTGTTGGGGACCTGGGAGGCCAAGATGTTGTTTGCATAGTGTATATTGTTGTTAGCATGTGATGATCGGAACTGGAGTAGAGGGGAGTTGGCTAGGAATACAAGTTTTCAGTGGGGTGGAATGAGTGGAGTTGGTAGATAATGGTGACAGCAAACGGTGGGCCTTGAGTTTCAGAATGAGAGGGAGATTTGCAGGCAGAATGGGAAGAGGCTGGTTGGGAGTATAATAATGGGAAACTAGTTGCCTCCCTGACATCCTGGCCCTGGGATTTATGGGGCATTGAGAGAAAAAAGTCACTTCTTGAGCTAGCTGCTGGGGAAGCACGTTTAAATGCTGGTGATAAGAAATCAGGAGTGAGGCAGAGGTTCCTGAGAAGGGAGACCAGCTGGGCTGTAGAGTTGTATTAGAAAGATTAAGCTTAGCCTCCTGGAAGAGGGCAGGTGGAGGGGCGACAGGCGCGGGTTACTATGCCTGTTGGTTAGGTGGCCCAAGGCTGGTCTCCTGAGGAAGGCGATAAGAATGGCTGTGGAGAGTTGAATAGGAGATGTGAGAGGAACGGAGGAGGTTTGACCTAGCAGCTGTGGAGAGTGGAAGAATGGAAGTGACACATAGAAGGATTATCTGGAGATGGTGAGAACACAGCTAAGACTGGAGATTATGAGTTAGGCGCAAAGTTCCCCCTGCTCTCCCTTCCCATTGCATATGTCATGTCTTTTTCCCCCTATTTCCACCAGACTAAATTAATTGCTTTTTCAACTATGTTTCCATGGTGTTAAACACGTATTTTTATATTACTTTATCACATCGTATTTTACCTTTCCTGTTTAGAGTGTGAATTCCTAGACAGTAAGGCTTATGTCTCGTTTATCTTCTCTTCATGATCACCTAAAATAGTGACTGGAACAGAGCAGGCCCTCAGTTAATGCTCATTGAATTGAATTGAATTACATAAGTGTGGTCATTTTATTTTTCTAATACTCCTTTTCCTCCATTGATCTGAAACTATACATTCTGAACTACTTACTGGTTTCTGTGGGCACAGTGTGCTCATTAAGATAATCCATCCTATTTTCATGTTATGCAAGAGCGGGTCTTGTGCAGAGATTAAGATGGTCCCTCTAATCTACAGGTTTGGCAGAAATTTGTTTGCATTGGGCATTTCTGCCAGCAGAATCTTAGCCTTGTTATTGACCTTACCATTTGGTCGTAAGGACATTCTTTCAGAATATAGTCAATGGCTATATTCTTCTGAGTGAATAGTACTGTGCTGGGATTCTTTCCCTTCAGAGTGAATAGAACTGCACTATGTGATTTGAAAGCTGTGGGAGGCTCCAACTGGAGGAGAGAGCTTTTCTTGTAAAAAGAATTTAATAAGCAAAATAAAAGATCACCTTGCTTCCATAATGTTGGAAATATTATACTGATGTGAGGACTGTACAACTATGGAAAATATTAATTTGCCCATTAATGTGTTCATATTGTTTTGTGAGTAGGAAAATGAAGGAACTTTTAAGTATTTATTCACATTCCGTATCAGTAGCCACAACTTTGGAAGGAGGCTTCCTTAGGTCCCCTGTAACATGGAATTACAGAATCTGATGTAGGAAGGGACATGAGAGAAGCTGGTCCAGCCACGCTGTACAACAGTTGAGTCCCCTCTTCAATGTCCCCACCAGGTGAGTGTCCAGCATCTGCTTGTGCACTGAGAACAGAACCCAGGTTCTGCTCTATTACAGTAATTCTCAAACTTTGTTTCCAGGAGCCCTTTATATTCTTCAAAATTATTAAGAACCTCAAAGAGCTTTTGTTTCTGCAGGGTATATATCTTACCAATATTTACTAATTAATTTAAAAATGCAATAATAAACCTATTACATGTCAATATAAGAGCATTTTTATTGAAAAATAACTATATTTTTCAAAACAAAATTAATTTAGTCAGGAAAGTAACCTTGCAAATCTCCTTAATTTATGACATAACAAATAGAAGAGAGCTGAGTCTCATATTTATTTCTCATTTAATTTATTGTGATGTCACAGATGTAACCTCTGGGAAGCTCAACTGTACATACATGGGAGGCAAGTAACTTCTTAAAATTAAGAAGCTTTGACCTCACGGGCCTCCTGAAAGGATCTTGGGGCAGATCCCTAGGAGTCAACAGACCATACCTTGAGAATTGCTGCTGTCTTGTACCTAAAAAGATGGGCCGAATATAAGAAAAAATAGATACAAATGGGTCTAAGAAAAATGTGCTGATGCCTCTGATCAACAAATGCTGAGTGCTTACCATGTGTCTGCATGTAAGGAATAAAGCGCTGACAGTCGTATCAGTTATTCTCTGTCTTCTTCAATACGAAGACTCAACTTGACTTCAAAAAATATTTTTAGGATTGTAAATTAGCTTTTTTACTTATAGCATCCATTAATTAAGAAAATGAGAAAAAGCTACTGTGAATTTTGTTGTAGTTTTTAATAAATTTCCATTTTAGTCATTACAACAGTATCTGTGGACATTGGAAAACATATTCTGTGGCTATATTTTGACCCGTTATACAGATTGCTCTGCAGGTAGTACTTGCAAATAACTCTTGCAAACAACTCTGTGCCTGGCCCTGCCACATACAGTCCACAGGTTGGGAACCATGGTTCTGTGTTTGATTTTTTTTTCTTCAGAAGTCATTCATCAGTTCTTATCATTAGTGTTAAAGGTTTTGAGTGATGGAGTTGTTTTGAAACCATTCTGACTTTTGGTGCCTTCAGGTAAGGTGGCTAAGTGTCCTGACGCAAAGCCAAAGACACATAAATGCGTGTTTCTGGGGCTTCTGATTCTTCTGACTCAGAGCAATGGATGGGTGCTCGTAGATTGAGCATGTTTCCCCTGCCCCATAAGATATTGCTGAGAGCTAATGGAAGAGAACTGTGTTGAGAGAGTTAATACTGAGCCAGAGAAAAGTGGAAATGTGGTAATAGTACAAGGGGAGGAGTGAGAAATTAAATGGTATCTTTTTAGAAGTCTGCCTTATTGCAGTCTGCATTGCTCCTTGGGGGTTTTTCTACTGAGTACAAGAAAATCAGCAAGCACTTCTTGGAAAACCCGGATGAAATTACTGCCATAAATTTTTATTTTTATTTTTCATGGTATAAAACCCTTAATTTAGATGGGGAGGGTTTATTACCAGTGTTTTCTTGGCATGGCTAAGTTCAATTAATTTCAAATGACAAGCTCACCATCCCCCCACCCCCTTGCCGTTCTCCCCCCCCCCCCAATATGTGGAAAGTACAATTTGTTATTGCTTTGCCTTTGGCTCTGGAGACCTCATTAAGGGCCTGAGAGAAAGGGATTCTATCTCTCTTTCTTTGACACCTTTCTGTTTTCTCCAGATGCAGAGCGTTTTCATTGTCACGTGGAAAGTACGAATGGTGTATTTGAGGGGAAGGTTAGGGGATAAAAGTGGTGGTGTTTATACTATTTAAATATTGATTTGAAATGACTATTGCAAGTTAAGAAATTGTTACCACAGTGTTCAACTAAGATAGGGAGATCAGCTTAAGATGAGGTCTCTGACAAGAATGTGGGTGCATTTAGGCAGGAAAACTTATTTAGCTGCTCTGACAGTTCATATGTAACATACCTGGTTGTTTGAAAGCAGGAACAAGATGTCAACAAAATATTGTATTTACTCACACTCCTAAGACATAGCATGTTGCACCTTCAGGTTCTTGTTCTTATCAGAATACTGTGTGCATATCTTGCAAATAAGGGAAATAATCTATGGTGTTTTGTTTTGTTTTTCTCTGCATGGTAATACAGAATCTATTGTAGTGTGAATAAAAGGACTCGCAGGAGATTCATTACTGTTTGTGAAGTGTGCTGTCTGTGTCTTTTGGCATGTGATTATTTTACTTACAAAGTAGATATAAAAATTAGAATTGAGGTGATAGAGAATATATATTGCATGAATAAGCAATTCAAACAAAAGTTTTACCATTATAACAAATAAATACCTTGTTTCAGAGGTTGGAGATTAGAATCCTGTTATATTAATGCTTGACAATTAATTAACTATTGTCTATTAAGTTCCCAAGATGACAAGTTACTTAAATACTATTATTAGGAATAGCTGGATTAGTAGTAATAATATTCATGTCACTGGCAACAATGAGGAGATTTTAAAAATAAATATGTGTGGCGATAGACGAAGTGATTTGTGTGCTGGGTGCGGAGCGGGCGTCTGTGCAGTGCTTTCTGAGGCTGCAGTGCAAACCGTACAATCCTTGGCCGTGTTCTGAGGAGGATGAGATAAAAGTGCTTTATTTGTTAATACTTTTTCTCTGCTTTTTGTGTATCGTTTAACCCCTTGTCAAAATAATGTTTACTTAGCAAAATTAAAGAGAAAATAAGAAAGCTAACAGAAAATAGGCTCAGCAGAAGGCCCAGTGTAAAGACGAACTTCTGGCAGTTGCTGACAGGCATTGTTTAGATTCCAAATGTGACAGAGCATTCATTAGCATGTTTTGTGTTTCTTTTAATAAAATGTAGTACATAATTGGCATGGAGAAAAATGTGGGGATTTAACTTGATTGTACAGGTTTTTGTTCTGTGGAATTTATGTACATAGGGCTGCATCCGTTTTGGATGTAATTTTGTGAGAAAATCAACACGGAGCCGAGCACTGGCCCAGTGTCAGTCATGGGGAGAAATTACCAAAGGAGATGAAACACGTGAATCCTGATTATGGAGAGCAAAGCTTACAAGAGAAATAGTATGGGGCTACCTGATGTTTAGAATTGAAGAATTTTAAAGTTGAATGGCGTGGAGAAGCAGCAGTGTTCATCGACTAATTCCTGTGTCCCCTTACGTTACCCAGCCTCTGCCGCTGTCAGGTCTGGGCTCTGAGACTAGCTCAGGCCGATCGCCTCTGAGCAGAAGGAATGTATGACACTTTCTAGCCAAGGCATTTAAAAGCCATTGCTCCCCTTCCATCCCTTTCTGGGTTACTTCCTGCTCCTTTGTTTTTGGGGGGGTACTAGATAACAGAACAAAATGGAACCATTTACATTTTGAAAATATATATGTATATATGCTTCTAACTAAGGGCAGAAATTCAGATTATGATACATGTACCTGTTTAGCACCACCTGCTATTTAGAAGTATGGGTAGCATTCTCTCCTTCGTCAATATGGAATGTGGATGACAGAATAATTCTGGTGTTGTGGCGGGTCCTTGATACTTCATATGAGTCCTAGAAATGCCTCATTGTGGAAAAAACTAGGATAAGTTGAATTTGTTTTTAGATAGATAGGTGACTTAGGTGGCCAAACTCATACAGTAAACCACTTTGATAAATGATCAGATGTCTGTTTCTGCTTTGTTGGGAAACACTCAAATGTTGATCTGACTCTAGATTTTTATTAATATGAAAGTAACTTTACAATTAGTGTTTCTGTAAAGCCAACACAATTCAAAAAAGCAATGTTGAGACTAAGCGATGCCTCAGCCTTGAATCCGTTTGTTTTCAGCCTACTTAACAAGTTACTGCATTCATTGAATGCCTGTGTATAAACCTGGCTGTTTCTATCTTGGTTGATTGCATGTAGTTTGACTCTAACCAAGTGTTTTTAATTCAGACTTGAAAAAATACCTTCATCCCTGCTGGGACTTGAGAGGATAGGCAAATCTGAAACCATTGCTTGCTGAGTGGTTGCTCAGCCAGTTGGTTGGAGTCTTATAGCAACAGGGTTTGGAAATCCTCAGGTACATGGTGATTTTCATTGTAATAGGTCTTGTTGTATAGAATAGTCATCTGTAGTTATAACAGATCTTTCCTACTGAATACTTTATTCTTTTTTTCTTCCCTCCTCTTTCCTTTCCTCCCCTCACTGACCTCCCTTTCTCTCTCCCTTTCTTCCCATATAATGATCTGGGAAACTTGAAGAAAGGAACTCCATACTTCTGCCATGTGTAGGGTCCAGGAGTCCTGATCATTTTGAAGGCTAGTTAGTTCTAGGTTCTAATGCTATACTTAGGAAGCATTGTACTGAATGTAGCATCTTTCATGATGGTGAAATGATAAACAAGGGAGTTCAATGTGAGAGAAAAAGAAAGAAAGGAAAACATATTGTTGGGCCTACATTAGAGAACATAAATCACAAATCAATATAAAGTTCAAATAGTACTTTATCCAGAAATTGTTTGTGACAACAAAGGAACAGGAAAAATTTCCCACCCCATGCACATTTTGAGAAATACAGTGTTTTTATTTGCTACAATTGCATATTCATTTCTAACAGACTGCATCTTAAAAGGATTGGACTTTTTATAGATTCTATGAATATTTAGAGTCACCAAAACCAATTCTGTCCTTTACCTTCTAAACTCATCTGTCTTTTGCTTCTTAGATGGTCCTAGTTCTGTAATGTGAAGTTTGCCTTTTGAGAAAAAGATGTTTCCTGTGTAGATGGATGGGACATGTCAGTACCTTTGCTGCCCTGGTGGAGTTTCCACCCTCAGGGTGAATCTTGGGTGTGTGTGTGTGTTTGCTAGGCACTGCCCACTTGGAGATCTGGCATCAGCTGTCCTAAATGTTGAGGGCGTTGTTTAGGACGCTGACACAGCCAGGGAAGGCATAATGGCTATTGCACTAGTAAGTCATCGGGGTTTGGCTGGCTGGCCAAAGCTAGAAGCCTTACCATTTGCATTTCCTCCCTTCCCAAAGCTTATTTGCATCTTAAAAATTAAAACAAAACAAAACATATTTTTAAACATTTTAAAATTCATGCCCTTTTTGATAAACTTAGAAGTCTTACATCTTTAATATTACTTAAGATATCCATTAAAAAGTAAGAATTGTAACAAGAGTCAAGGCAACGACAATCTGAGAAGATGAGTTTTTAGTCACAGTGTGAAAGTGGGGTCTGCTTGTTTGCCGCAGCATTTTGCCTGTTCTTGTGACAGAGTACAACATAGGGTCATTTTCACATCAAGCCTGTTTAGCTGCTTTGATTTCATGGTTACAAAGGGCAGACAGCCTGCTTTGCAAATATTATCTATTTTATTATCATTCTGAAAATGCAACTTTAGACATAACATGCACCATCTTTTCCAGAAAAAATTTTGATATGATTCCCCTACCCTCCCTGCTTTACACACGCAACAAGAAGAGAGAAACGGGTGAAAGTAATTAAGGTGGGATAAGCGAGACATTTTTTTTTTTAAGTTTTATTGATTGATTTGAGAGAGAGACAGACAGACATTGATTTGTTGTTCCACTTATTTATGCATTCATTTGTTGATTCTTGTATGTGCCCTGACTGGGGATTGAACCTGCAACATTAGTGTATCGGGACGACGCTCTAACCTACTTAGCTACTTGGCCAGAGCAAGACATCGTTATTCACAAGCACATCCGTGTCTCTCAGCCGGGGTCCCCCGTGGGCTGTGTTAGTGCTCCCCCTCTTCCCCGTCCTAACCACCCCTGATTTACTTCCATGGTCAGCTGGGCTCTGTCCTCCAGTCTTATCCGAACAAGAATAAGCCAGAAGCAATGATTGCCATCATAGTAATAATTCTGCTGGATAGAGAGAGACCTGTGATGCTTTAAATAATAAGATAATGTGTAGTAAGGCTTGGTGCAATGGGTAGCATATGAAACACAGAACAAATACTAGTTCTGTCTTCTGCCCTCCCTTCCTCCCTCCTTTTCTCTCCTCCCCAAAATTCAGTGTTTTTGCTTTTTTGGGTCTTCTGATAATAAAGGAGGGCAGAGTTTTCATAGAAGAAATTCTAAGTGGGTTTTATTGCTTTATCCATGTGCCTTCATATCTCCTACTCTGGTTCGAGTCCTCCTTGTGGGAAGAATAGGTCTTCTTCAGTCTTTCAGTGATAAGAATGGATAGAAGAAAAAGAACATTCTTTGAGGATCTACCATGTGAGCGAAGGCCAAGTATTTTACTTGCATTGTTACATTGAATCCTCACAGCTTTCCCATGAGGTGGGAAGGATTATCTCCATTTACAAGGAAGAAACTAAGGCACTGAGATGTTATTTGCCTAAGTTGCTGTGCACTAGAGTCAAAATCCAACCCAAAGCCATTTCTGTTTACATTATACAGAGCTGCTTCATTGGTTCCAATGAAGTGAATGATGCTTTCAAAATCATATCCAGACTTTTCTGTTCTTTGGATAATAATAGTAAGAAAAAATGAATTTGATATAATTATTATTATTCTTTTGAAAATAACTACCTTATTCTACCTAATAACTGTTTGCTGAAGGATCTGGGTAATGCTTTCATACCTTGCAGTTTATAGAGTAGGGGACCAAGAATATTACAATCATTTAATTCTGTTTTCAGTTATAAATAGAATTATGATGCCCTTGCATATGAGAAATCGAAGTATTTTCAAGAATAAAAGTATGATGGATTCGCCTAAGAGAGCTTTTTTCTGATAATCTGTGAGGGTAAATACTTCTCCCTGCCTCTTCGGAATGATATTTGGAACTCTAGCTTAGGGTCCATTTTAATGATGAAAAATAATGTACATAAATAAATCTTTTATACTGTTACACTAAACAGAAATGTTCATACATCAAAAACATGAGTAAAAGACATTTCTATATGCAAAAGGCATTTCTATAATTTTAATTAATTTTCATAATTTTGCACTTCTTGTATGTACTCATTATATTGTATAACAGGTCAAGGAGTTCCATCATTTTTACAATCTCACTCTAGAGTTTACATTTTAACACAAAATTTTACTTGATATTTTTATAGTCCTGGCATCCCCGCCATTATTCTAGGATTATAGAAAATAATTCACTCATCATTGCAACTGTGTCTGTCCGTGTAAGATTTTATATTGTTTTACTTTTTTTATTCTCTAGAACATTTCATAGGAACAAATTAGACTTAAATAAAAAACATTTAAATTTGATGAGATAAATTTGGCTGTGGATATTGAAAATATGTGCTGAGAGAAACCATTTTTTCTTTTAAAGGAGCTAACCTTGTATTAACACCTTTCAAAATGAAAGATTTGCTACTCATTTTGGCTGTTGGGAATTGCATTTAAGTCTTTTACCACTGGAGGGCGCTGTGCTACTGCAAACCACTTATTCAAGTCAGAAGTCATCAAATCTCTTCATTTGTTCTTCTCACTAAAAAGATAAAGGATTTATATTCCTGTAATGCCAAATCAGTTCATACTTAACATTCAGCCTTTAGCTGTAGAAACTTGTTTGAATGACAGTAATGGCTTCATTTCAAGTTATTTAAATGTTTAATGCTATGTAATTTACTCAAATGTGTATAATCCTTTAACTAGATGAAAATAATATACTGTTAACATTGTTTTTAGCATTAATTAATGTGACTAATTGAAGTTAAAAACACAAAAACCAGTTTCTCTGTTTTGTTGCCTGATCAGACTGTAAAGAGGTTTTCCCTCTGGCCCAGGCCGATCTCAGTTCAGTGCTCATCTCCCCTCGGCCCTTCTTTCTGCCCCGCACACCTTCGCCCTGGTCCTGCTGTTTCTGTCATTAATTTGATTTTACCAACAGCTGCAGTTGGTAGCAAAACTGATTAACTGTAGATGGTTTTCCCCCTGAAAGCTTGTCTTTGCAGTGTATTATAATAGGAACTTTCTAACATCATTCTGTTACTTTAAAATGAATGTAGTAATGATTGAAATCCCTATATTACTGTAAGCACTTAGCAAGAGGGAGAAAAGATGGAAGTACGTGTTGACATCACTAGTCCTAGCAGTCCGTGAGAACTCATTTTCAGCAGGAAATGGGGGAACCTCAGTATTCCTGCCTGAAGACCCCATCAACACAGCTATTGTTGCCAGTGACTCTCAATAATAACAAAAAAACAAAACCAAAAACCACAGCTATTTTCAAACCTTTAGTCTGGTCTTGGAAATCAGATGAGTATAAGTCAAAACAAGGCAGCACCTTTCTGGCAGCTTGCTTGTACTGCTCTGATGTGTTATATTAAACTGCCCGTTACAGCTCTCTGTTTGTGGGCATGAATAATCCTTTCTTCTGAAGCACTGCTCCTCCAGGGTCGCAGAGAAAGGAACATTTTCACCTTTTGTAATTGTCAGAAATATCCTTTATTCAAAGTAATTGTTAGGTTATAGCAGGTTTTGTTAATATTCTAGACTCTATGGAAATTTTGTGTATTACCTGGATAATTTTTTAAGGATTAAAAATGTAAAAGTATCTCATCATTTTTAGATTGAATTCTAGATGAGAATTGTTGTCTTGGTTTAAAAAAAAAAAAACCCTGTAAACAGAATTTGTTGATTCTTTATAGTATTTTATATCATCATGTAATTCTTTATATTCAGTGGCACTATTTAATTTTGTAAATAAAATCTTAAATTGAAAGCTTAAATTTAATTTTATGAGCAAAATGCACACTGATGCTAGTTTGTTTATTAACAATTTTTAAAAAGAATTTATATGATATTTGTGCTATACTATAATTTTCCTTATCACAATTTTAAACATGTGTGTTTTATATAAAATATATATGTATATATATTTTAAACATCGTGTGTGTTTGTACACACGCATACATAATAACGATCTCCACTGGGTAAAACAAAATAATTGAAACAAAAATTATGCTTATTCTTTTTAAAAAAATGTTTTTACCTTTTTAATTGCTTTTTTTGCATATGCTTATTCTTAAATATATGCCATGCAGCACTTTTAGGAGATGAGATTGTGAAACTTATGAATAACATAGTGGTGCAAGTTTAAAAATCACTATTTTAGTTGTATCTTTCTTCTCTTTTAAAGCCATAAATGACAGAATGCCCAGTACTTCATAAAGAACACTTCTTTTCATTTGATTCTTACAAACACTGTATTAGGAAATAGATATAAATATTATCCCCATTTTATTGTGAAGGAAACAGAGCTATATTGTAATGTTAAAACTGCTTTCCCAAGACTGCAGTGGCATGGTCTAAGGCTGGGGCTATGAACTCTGAAGGGAGGCGGTGAACGAGGTCCCCAGAGAGGCCTTCTGCAGAGGAGGCTGGCCCTCGTTTTCCCATGTGTTCTAGGCTTGCTTTCTGTGTATTAGTTCTCTTGCCTCTAAAATGGGATCTGGTCAGTCATTTTACAGTTTTATCCAAGACATTAAACAATAATGGAGTTTTAGTTTATTGAGAATTTTGAGCCGTGGGGGTAAAAGCTATTTACAGTGTAGTTTTTACCTTCTGTATTTTTGGAAGGGAGAAGTGGCTCTTTTCTTTGTCTTAGATGAAAGACAATAAACAAGCTTGAAAACTACTGGAAGGAAGCAGATGGACTAGGCATCCTCCGTTGTTGAAACACGGGGAAGTGTCCTCTAATTCTCCTTAATAAGCCTCGTTGCACCAGGTGGAGGACTCGGGATTTTTCTTCCTTTATTGCTTCCTAACTTCGCAATTTCTTCTTGCTTGGGAATGAGGTCTTTTTTTTTTTTTTTTTTTCAATGTACTTATCGGTGTGTGATAATAGATGTGCTGATTTCTTTAAGACATGCAGTGTTGTCAGCGTTGTCTGACTACTGAGATTACATTAAGCCATAAATTAGGACATAACATTTCCTAAAGACATTTTATGTTTTAATCAGTGCTAAGATGAAAAAGATAAATTGCTAACAGCAATAAAGTGAAGAAAATGAAGTGGTGTTATTACTTAATATTATGCCAGAAAACACAATTACTTGTTAAGTACATGTAAATAAGTCTAGTTAGTTAGTTACCAGATAAAGGCAAGGGCTTTAGCTTATTAATATGATTCCTTGTGATCTTATGTAACGCAGACTCGAGACTTGTTGGTGCTACCGTTACTTAATCAACGCTTTGCCTTTCTTTCCAGAAATAAATACTTCAGAGCAAGTGTTATCTTTTCACAAAACCGTGCAGGTACTTCACAGGGATCGGGGGACATCACTTTCATCTCTTACTACATCCCTGCCAGCCTGTTGGAGACTGTTTCTTGTCCTGTGCTCAAGTTTCACTGCTTGTACAAGTCCCTTTTCGTCCCTGTGATCTAATTTATGCCTACCCTCTAAGAGCTCTCTCTCAACATGACCCTCATAACACCTTCCCCCTTTCACCTCAAAACTTTTACTGCTTTTTCTTATCTGTGTCCCCCTTTGTTTTTGTTTTTATTTTATTCTGGATTTTAGGCCCATTTACTGTGCCCTAACCGACTCAGAGGAAACCACAGTAAGCTTGAAAAATCTGTGCACTGATGTTGAGCCCCTTTCCACCGTTGGTTCTCTCTCTCTTTCACCCTGCAGATTGTGCTGACTTACTTGAAATATATTTCTATAACCTACATGTCGAAAGGACTGCAAGTTCTCTCCTGTCAGACATTCCCTTTTACCGCCTCTCACCTTCTTCACTCTTCTCATTGACAGGTCTCTCTGGGGTGTGGATTCTAACCAGCCGACAACATCTAGTACCGAGTTCCCTTCTTTCACTTGTCAAATAAGAATGAGCCTTAGAACCAAATGTGTCTTTTGAGATTGTAGTCTCCACACTTCTTGTTTTATATGTGAGATATGGGTGTCCAGAGAGACTTCGCCCTGGGACATGCAGCAAGTGAGCAGTGAACCTAGGACGTGTCCCGGTATCCTGACTCTTCGTCTGTCCCATAGCATGTCCACCACACAGTCCTTCCACTTGGCCACTGGGCCGAACCTCTGCAGGCTCTGCAGATTTGGAAGCCTGACGCTGGCTGCTTTTAGAGACGGTTCAATAGATGACTAGCCCGTTCCAGTAGGTCATCCCTTATACAGCCCATATCAACACTGAGCTGTTACTGATTTCTATCAAAATCACAAAGAACAAAAAGCAGGAAATTTGACTAGATAAAATGCTACATTTCTGAAATTAAAAACAAAAAGTTAAAGAGAAAATTAAAGGGCAAATGGTCAAGTGGGAAATATGCAAAATTTATGGTAGAAAAAATGGTTAGAATGTTTGTAGTATGGCTCTTACAAAGAGTAAGATAAGCACACCAGAAGAAAAACGGGAAAAGGACATGTAACAATGGAATTAGACAATTCACAAAAGAAGACATAATAAATGACCATGTGAAGAAAAGATCAACCTCTTTGTGAAGCAAAGAGAAACCATTTTGTGCTTATCAAACAGGAAAATATTTTGAATTGTGTATATAGTCCTGTTGGTGAGGGTGAGCCAGACATGCTGGTCCTGGAAGGATTAATTAGTTATTGAATTATGATAAATACCTACAGTGGAATTGTATGACCATTAAAACTGTCTTAAGAGAATTTTATATTAAAAATGGTTACAGCCCGGCTGGTGTAGCTCAGTGGATTGAGCGCGGACTGGGAACCAGAGGGTCCCGGTTCGATTCCCAGTCGGGGCACATGCCTGGGTTGCGGGCCAGGTCCCCAGTGAGGGAGTGAGGGCCGTGTGAGAGGCAACCATACATTGCTCTTTCTCCCTCCCTTCTCCTCTCTCTAAAAATAAATAAATAAAATCTTTAAAAATGGTTACAAATTAATATGTAACAAGTTAAGTGGAAAAAAGTTACCAAATAAACAATATTCTAATTTTTAATTGACATATATATATATATATTCATTTTTTAAAATCTGTAAGGAAATACATCTAATCTTAAAAGTGTTTGTCATTGAATGGAGGGATTGTGACTAATTATTCTTTTATAAATGTTTTGCATTTTCTAAATTTTCTGTAATGAAGTGTACTACTTTTGCAATATAAAAAAGAAACAAATTAAACATTTTATAAGAGGGATTAGGACCTCACCTTCAGACCACACATTCTTTGCAGATCTGCTGGTTCTTGTCTGACCTTTTAAAAAGCTGTCCTGTCCCGCGTCTTGGTTTGTGGAGCGTGTCTCTGTAGGAAGGAAAAGGCCACATGGCAGTACAGCGAGAACAGACCCAGGCTCGGAGCCGGGACACGCCACTATGCTGTGTGTGCGCATTGCGGCCTCACCAAGTCCCTGCCCCTCCCCGGGGGTTTCTTCATTGACCGAGGCTCCTGGTTTCTCCATAGCCCCGTGCAGCTCTAAAATTGGATCACTCTGATTTTTCCCTAAGCTATTTAACACTCTCCTTTTCTTTTTTTGTCCCCTTTTATAAGCTCATTGATCCTCGGTTGCGAGGCCAGACCCACTTTACAGTCTGGCTCCAGGAAGTTTTGTTGTCCATGGTAAAACAAATGAGCAAACAAAAACCTTCCTAGATACTTTATAAAACCTTCAGGGAGTCACTTCTTCTAATCAGGTATTTTATTCTCTGTTGCAGCTCTTTCATACTCTTGCATCCATTTTTAAATTCTGGACCAGGGATCAGCAAACCTTTTTGGTAAAGGACTAGATAGTAAATATTTTAGGCTTTGTGGGCCACACAAAGTCTCTGGGACATGTTCTCTTTGTTTCCTTTTAAACAACCCTTTTAAAGGATGTAAAATTCTTAGCTTGCAGACCATACACAGGCCATAATTTGCTGACCTCTGTTCATAACCTTAGAGGAGCAAGAAATTATTTTGTCATACCTCGTGATGCTTGCAAACTTGTTTTTCTCTTTTCAGATTTCCAAGACAAGTCTTCAGACTATAAATAAAGTAATCTTTTAGGATGACAGAATTTATGTAATGGGTAACCAAAAGCACATTATTTTGTTCAGTTCTTTAAATGCCTGTATGACCAAAAGCTCAAATATAGAATCGGCATTATAATACTGTTTTAAGTTGCTCATTATATCATGTTATTTATACTATTCCTGAAAATATCTTAGAATTCTACATTTGGGTGAAGACTCAAAAAGTTGACCCTCATACTTTCAGCAGGACTGTATCCAGTTCTCTAAACTCTCCATGCTACACAGAGTGGTTAAGAGCACAGATTTTATAGTAAAGTGGCCCCTGCTTGGTCATTATCAACTGTGTGTCCTTTTCAAGTTAGTTAAATGTGCTAAACCTCAGTCCCCCATCTCTAACATGAGAACAATAGCACTGTGTTCCTCAGGGTTGCTTTAAGTGACCAAGGAGATCAGCTGGTCACACAGTCTTATTAGCACAGCCCTTGGCATATAGGAGGCACTCAGTTGATATAGGATTATTATTATTATTATTCCCTTTTGTTTTGGAAAACTAGTAAGTGTTTCTTCTCAGGAACACTTACTGTAATCTCAAATAGTAGTCAATCCCAGGAAGTGTTTTTATAACTCTAACCCACAGCTCATCTATCTGCTCTGGAACTTAAACCCCGTCTGCTGAACCTGTATTCCCTTCTTTTTATTTAATCCTCATTAGACATTAAAAAACACCAGTTATGACCCCCTGAGGAATGAAAATAAAATTTTACTTCTTTATTAATTCTGATTCTGTTAACCTTTTGCCATAAGTCTGACTTCCCTGTGATTTAGTTATTTTTATGTTTCAACTTTACCCTTACTGTGCCCTTCTGCAGTTGAAGAGCAAAGAGCTGGACACAGTATTCTGAACAAGAATTTCTTCATCCTTTCACTCATCCATTCAGTAAATATTTACAGAGCAGCGACAATGTGCTGAACACAGTGTCTGTAGCCGGACACACTGCTGTGAACAAGACCAAGTCCCTGCCCTCATGCAGCGTGCATTCTAGAAGGAGAGGTAGACAGACAAAATGTAGAGGAATAAATGTGATACTTGTTGGCAGTGTTTTGAAGAAATTGGAATGGGGTCATGAGCGAGCAGGTGACTAAGTCTGGTGAAGGGACATTTGAGCAGAATGATCAGGGCAGGCCTCTCTAAAGATGTCAGTTGAACTGAGGCTTGTGTTGTCGGAAGTCGGCCATGCAGAGAGCTAAGGGCGGTGTTCCAGGCTAGTGAACAGCAGTGGTAAAGGCTGTGAAGTGGGAACTGGCTTGCAGTGTTTGAGGAATGGAAAAAAAGGCTGTGTATGGCTGAAATCTGGTGGTAGGTAGTCTGTGGGGTGTTGGAAGAAAGTATGGCTAGAAATGAGGGCAGAGTGGTAGGAGAGAACCAGAAACTACAGAGCCTTGGTAGTGTGGAACAAATTCTAAAGATGATGGGAAGCCATTAAAGGGTTTAAGTCAGGGAATGAAATAACTTGGGTTCCATTTTTGAAAGATCATTCTAGCTACTGTGAGAATGGGCAACAAGGGGCCAGGAAGTTAGGCAGGCAAGGAAAAGTGAATAGAGAAAACTGGAAAGGAGTTGCCAGCAAGACAGGAAGAAAAAGAGGAGAGAATTTTCATGGAAGCCTAAAGAAGACAGTCTGTCAATATGGGCAGCGGAGAGATGGAACTGGGTAGCATTGACTAACAGATCTGGCAGGATGGAGCTTATTGGTGACCTTGCTAAGAGCCAATTCGTTCTCTCGTGGGAGGAGAGAACGGAGGGTGAGGCAACCGGGTGGCAGTAAATGTAGATGAAAGGAGCATCACTGGGTGGAGAAGCAGAGGGTTAAGAGAGGGTGTTTTTAAGGTATGTTTGTGTTCTAATTAGAATGATCCTGCAGAAGGGAAAATTGATAATGCAGGAAAGGGAACCATTGCAGGGTAAAAGTCCCTGATAGAGAGGGGCTGGGACCTTGAGCTCAAGTAGAAGACTGGCTTTCGGTAGGGGTGAGGTTACTTCTCCCGTGTAACAGAAGGAAAGGCAGAGTATGGGTGTGCATGGGTAGATTGAATGGCAAAAATGGAGGCGTTATCTTCATGTTCACAATCCTTGTGTTGTGCTGGGTCTTTGTGGTGTGTTATAGCCTCTAGACCTTTTTGGGCTATTGTGCCAATTTATTTGTGAGATAATTTTTTTTGCTCCCTCTCTAGGCCACGTATGTCACTTACAGATCTGTTTACATGTCTCTCTCTCCCACTAAGCTGGCATCTCTTTAACAAGAGTGGTTATCTTTGTATCTCCAGACACAGCTCAGTGTTTGGCAAGAACTGAGTTGAAGAAATGACAGTTACATCAGTACTTTAAAGGATTTATGTAACAACTACACAAACATGCAGTAGAAAAGGAAAGTAATTTGAGAATAGGAATAAAATTAAGTGTTTACGTTACTTAGAAGAATTAGTATGATTTTTTAAAATTGAATGAATGGTTATCAGAGCTGAGGAGTAGCTAAGAGTTTTAAAAAAAAAAGGTACCACTTCACTACCACTTGGAAGTAGGTGGGATTTTCTTGGCCCCTTTAGTAGGGTAAGTTACCAGGCTGTGATGGAAAGCACAGTTAGTTCTAGGTTCAGGAGAGGGTGAGACGCGGGCGTGTGTAGGAAAAGCGAATCCGCAAATCCCGGTTTGGTCAGTATGCTTGTGGGGCTCTTGGAGTAGCAGGAGAAGTCATGTGTTCAGAACAAGAGTAAATGTTTTGATTTGTTTTGTTTTTCCACAAGGGTATTAAAGAAGTGTGACCTAAGCAGATTTATGAAATGAATGAAGACAACTTTATAGGAAATTTCAGTTTAGCATGTATAGCTGTTTCCCAGATCTTTTTCTACTTGGTTTGGGAAAAGAAACCACAACAAAACAAAATAGTTAACGTCCCCTTCAACATTATACGGCACATCCTAGATGAAACATGACTCTTCTGAGTTACAAGCTGCCCCTGGCAAAGAGGCTTGTTTTAAGAGCATAATCTCAATGCGTGCCCTGAAATTAATGTTCCGTGGGCACTCCAGATTTGTGTGACGTTCTGTAAGTTATATCCAGCCCAACTGTTCTCTTAACCACTTGCATTAAGTATCATGAAATGAGTTGCCCTGAAAGAAACCATCCGAATAAAGACGCTTTTATGCCTTTATACCTCCTTACTATATGACCCCAGGTCACTTCTGTTGGTATTGGGAACTTTCTCTCCCACTTTTCACTCTCTTGCTCTAATGGATGGGAGGTCTCCATACCAGGCTTTCCTTCTCTCTGGGCTGCCAGGTGCTGGCAAAGGTGCTGCCATCCATGTGGGGGAAGGAGGTGGGCACTGGCCTCTCCATCGTGTCTCTTCCCTTCCCAGAGGCGGATGGGCCACCAGCTGAAGAAAGGTCACAGCCAGAGCCCCCATGCACAGAGTTTATTTTCTCCAGATCATTATAATGCTGCCTTCATCTTTCCCCTGGATTTTTATTTTTCAAAACACTTTCCGGTGTGTGGCCTCATTTTATGTTACATTAAGCTGACAACCTAACATCTCACCAAGTATCAGCTGGGACTACAATTCGTCCTCACTGTGCTGTGCCGTCTTGCCAAGTTCTGTCTTTGTTACTCAACTCTCATTCAGAAAGGAGTTAATTTGAATTACATGATGCTGTGGATGTCTCCTTAAAGAAAGCTAGCTGCTTGCACACCTCGGGAAAATGTCTCTGTGAATGCACTTGATTCTTGCAGATTATGTGACATTCCTCTTCTCTTCTTTTCCTTTTACACCATCATGGGGCCCCTCATGTTAAAATTAAAGCTTCCTGTTCTGCCTCTCCCTCCTCAATGGGATTTTACTCAAGGGGCTCATGGCTTCTGTTTTTATTTCCTTTTACCTGAGAGCGGTTGATACAAGTAGAAAGGCATTTTCGAGTTTAAACATAAGGCTACTGCCATAAGTTAAGAGAATTTTTACATTGCTGGATGTGCCCAGGTATTGGATTACTTCCCCAGGAGGACTCAAACAACTTTGGTTCAGAAATGAAATTCTTGTTCCGGGGTGTGTTGGTGAGTGGTAATGGCAGCGTTGGTAGCCCAGTCACACAGGTGGGGTTCGGAAAGGGAGTGTTGCTTTGCACAGCAGTGGCTCAGGCTGGACCTGCGTTTTAATGTAAAATTGTAAAAAATGGGATTCTTTTTCTCCAAAGATTATAATAACTTGTCCATTGTATTATTAACAATTACCACTTCACATTTGCCATGCAACAAAGTAATGTTTTTATTAACATTAAGGACAATATTCTTTTTGTGCTTTCTCCTTTCTGTGTTTCCACTTTCTCAGATCCACACTGTGGATTACCAGATAAACTTAAAGAGGAAGGTGGATGCTGGGTTAAGCAGAGTTTAGATAACACTGTATGAATGGAGACTGGGGCCAGGGGGTCGTTGGCGGTGCTAAATAGGCTGTGCATCTGGACTCCAGTCACTTTGATGTGCATTGGACCCCTGGCTTCTATTTAAACCCCTGCTTCTGTCTGCCTTCAGTGCGTGTTTGGAAACTATCTTATAGCTAGAACAAAGCCCAGGGAAATCTCTTCTCTTACAGTTTCGGTTGTGTTCTCTCAGTTTCCATCTAATAACATAGTTTATACAGAACTTTTAAAGCTTTTTTGAGAACTCCAGAGACTCTTATTTTGTCTTCGCCTACAGCCAAGATAATTGAAGCGTTGTCAGTCTGTTTCAGGGGGTCCTTCAGGTAGAGTGTGATACTGCTCGGAATGTTCAGATAGACCAGAGGGAACACAACTTGCAGCTCTTCCTGGCGCTATAATTCTGGTTCTGTGTGTGATGAAAATGAAATGGAATTTTAGCCTACAAGACATACCAAGGCAACTTCGTCATTCTCTAGTAACAGCTTTTCTTATAATTTTCAAAGTCTCCTCTGATTTTCAGTCTGGTGATTTTTCATTACATTCTTTAAGGAAAACCAGATTCCTTAGCCCTTCCCTTCAGTTGCTGAAATAGATTCACACAGAGTTTGAGGGCAGGTGAAGGAGGCCAGAGCCCATGCAGAAGCCAAGAACCAATTTCTTCCCTCCTTTAGTCTCTGCTTTGCCTGCCTGTGCACATTTCCTCTCAGGGAAGAGAGACCAGAGGTGATCCTATAAGGAGAATATGGGAAGAAACAGAGTCAAATTAGTGATGCAGAAAGGGGAGAAAGTGGTTGCAAATGAGTGATGAGATTTGATGCCATTCTCACTGCCAGCCATGTAATTCTCTTAAAAAAAAACAAAAAAAGAAGGGAGATAGGATAGAGATAGTCAAATCATAAAATAGACTATTTATCAAGCATCCACATGCCCGGAGATGCCTAAAAGACCAGTAAGCAGAGGTGTCAGATGACATATATGGGTAAATTAATATGATATTCAAATCAACAAAGTAAAACCAAAAATATTTTAAAGATGGTAAGGTCAGGAAAGCACAGTGCTCACAAATATATCACTTCTGCACGTGGCCCCTCTCTCACATGTATACGCGTTCAAGCAGGACTGGTAGTGAATCGTTTTGAATCACTGATTCCTCCCTAGTAGAAGGCATTTGGGGCAACACAGGAAATAGCGTACTAACCACACGCTACTTCTTCTTAGGCTCCCGCACCTCCTGTGTCTCACCTAACTCTGGAAAGCATCCCTGTGCAGCAGGGGGCATTCTCATCGTTACAGGTGAAGAAATTGAAACTCAGAGAGGTCACAGTGTTAACAACAACGACAAAACCAGGTCTGCCTGACTCCAAAGACCTTGAGTGGACTCTCTTTGCACTAAAACTGTTGTCTCGCCGGAGACTACCGACATCTTTACCTGATGTATTTGCAGCATGTTTGCTCGGTTTGAGACAACTTAGTGATTCTTAAATGACTCCATGATAAGAGGACCTCCTGTCCACGCTTTACAAAAAACAGATATCCCCAGTTAGGATTGCTTTCAGTCTCACTTTCTTAACTATACTCAGCATTGATTCTTTCTTATTCCCTGATAGCATTAAGTTATGATAACATTAGGGTGACAGAAAATAAAATCGATAAATGTATCTTACTGCTTAATAGATCAGTAAAATGTGAGAACTGGCAACAAAGTAGGTCTTATCTAAAAAGTATTGACAAATACAAGGCACAGGTTTTAAAAACATTTCAGATAAAGATAACTTTTTTTTTGCTAAACAAGCATTTTTAGGTGTAAAAGAAAATACAGCCTTGCTTCTGAGCATCTTATTAGCATGTTCTATAGATGAAAATTTGCTCTTATAAAAGAAGCCATGTGTATTTAATTTTATTCAGGCCTTACATCTAGCACCAGAGTAGACATTAGGCAAAGGTTATATTATGGACTGAATGTTTGTAACCTCCTCAAAATTTATATGTTGAAACCATAACCACCCCCATTGTGATGGTAATAGGAGTAAGACCTTTGGAGGTTGTTAGATTTAAATGAGGTCATTAGTGGGTGGAGTGGTCTCGATGGAATTCGTGTCCTATAAGAAAAAGAAGGGAGACCAGAGTGCTCCCCCTGTGTCTTTCTCTGTCTCCTGCCACGTGAGGATGCAGCAATGAGGTGACCATCTGTAAGCCAGGAAGACAGCTCTCACCAGGAACCAAATTGGCTAGCGCCTTGGACTTCCCAGCCTCCAGAACTCTGAGAAATAAATGTCTTTTGTTTCAGCCACCCAGTCTGTAGCATTTTATTATGGCCGCCCAGCTAAGACAGGTTAGTTGAAATGAATCGATCTCAGTCTCTAATAAATGTTGTCACCTTTCAACTACTTCATTTTGCTTCTGTTCCTTCTACCTCTGAATTGCTGTACTCTCCTCTAATTTTGACTGTCATCCCCAGTGATTAGAGAAAGAAAGCACAGGTTAAGTCTTCTCTTATCCTTTCTCCAACTTCTGCCTCAGTGGCATTTGTGCCATTTTAAGAGCCCATCCATTTTAGAAAGGACATCTGTCTTTGTTGTGGATCGGTGGTCCCCAGCCTTTATTAATCGTCTTCAAAACCCCACCATCCCAGGTGTCACCTCACTTATGCCGGCGTCTCGGGCAGGACCCTTCGTAGTGCCGTTGCCATCTCCACTCTCTCTGCATGTTTTTTAAAAATCACTCTTTAGAAGTTTCTATTTAAAAGCTCCAAGGGAAAATTAGGTAGAGTGATAACATTTTCATAAGATTATTTGCCATATTGGCATTGAGGCAAAGAAATCTGTTAGAAAAACTGTTTGCTCTTTTCCCATGTGCGGATGTGCTGTCTCTATTCTGAAGCTGTCATGTGTTGTAATCACTGGTTTGACACTTATCTTTTTTAATGCAAAGAGGAAATTGTCAGAGTTTGCAACAATAGAATAGATCCTTTGTTATTTGTATTATTTTCACTTGAAAGTATTTTTTTACTCTCTTTGCTTTGATAAAACTGAAGTGTATGCAGTAAAGATGATGGCATGACACGAAATGCCAGAATTTGGACAGTAGCAGAGCAGAGCAGGATTCAAATGAACCCTTAATTGGTATTTTTTAGAACCAATGTTTATAAGCAAAGTTGTCAACTCAGATCACAGCCTAACCTCGTAGGATCTTGGTACTTTATCGGAATAATTATTCATCAGTGACTTTAACATATCTTCCTGGAGTGGTTAAAAGCGTTCTTTCTATGCTAGTTCATAAGCACATATCACACACCCTGGCTTCACTCAGGCCTGCATTCATTCGTTGTCAGGGTGTGAGGAGGGAAGATGTAGCCTCACTGGTACACTGAATTATGCTTTTAATTTTACATCCCTGGGAGGAATTTGTGATCAGATTATTCTGGCCTTTGTATTGTGCTGCTTTGAGAACAATTTCTAAAGTGCCTAATGGTTAAGCTTAAAAACTACTTTCATGTACTTTCAGTGAACCTTTGATATTCACCAGTTAGATTATACAGAGTGAAAAACACAATGGCAATCCCAAATTAATTTTCTCCAACCTGTCAAATGGATTTTCAAGAAATTGAATGAGCATTTCCAAACTTGCTTGCTACTTCACATTATTTGACGAGTTAGAGAAGGCCTCTTGGAGTTTACTGCCAAAGGGTGGACAGGGGATAAGACCACTGAATGGGAATCATTTTGTTTCCAGGCCTGGCCCAGCTACTGCCTCTCCCAGGGACCCATGAAAAGTTTGTATGTAATTTTAGGACTCAGTTTCTCTTTTATTCATTTCAGTGGTTGAGCTAGACCCTGTCTCAGGTCTTCTCTGCCCTAACCATCTGTGATTCAAATTGGGAAGTATGGCAGCAGCTTTTGGTCAAAAAGCAACAGGAACCCAGGAGATGGCCCTGCTAGTCTTCTGAGAGCCAAAGAGTGGCTCCTGTTAGAATAACTTCATTCTGAACAATCAGCAGATACTATGTTTCTATAAAGATGCTACGCTTGGTGCTGTGGGGCAGGATGAAAAAACAAAAACAGTCATTTTGACAGAGAAGCGAGAGCTTATGGATGAGTCAAGACAGCATACGTTGTGTCAGATGAGTGTTTCGTGTAGTAAGTGTTGAGAGCAGGGGTTGGAACACCAAGGGCGGCCCTCACAGACTCAGAGCTGCAGAGCAGTCGTATGCCACCTGCAGGCAATGGCAGGAGCAGAAGCAGATCATGGGGCACAGAATCACAGACTTCTGAGCAAAGATCGGGAGGGCAGTACGGAGCTAGGCTGCAGTGTTTTCCTTTTAAATTTTTACTTATTTATTTAATTTTAAGAGAGAGGGAAGGGAGGGAGAAAGAGAAGGAGAGCAATATCTATTGGTCGCTTCTCATATGCACCCTGACTTGAGGACCAAAGTGCAACCGAGGCGTGTGGTCTGACTGGAAATTGAACCAGCAGCCTTTGGGTTTACAGGGCAGATGCCCAACCATCTGAGCCACACCCGTCAGGGCTGAAGTGTTTTCCTTCTAAATGTAACCATTAATGGGAGATTTTTCTGAGACTAAAAATATTACTATTGTAGAATTTATGGAAACTAGAAAAGTATCCATTAAAAATCACCCATAACCTCACAATCCATAAATCATTACTTTGGTCTTTGATCTATTTCTTTGTGATCATGCACATGTTTTCTTTTTAAAAGTGAACTCCAGATCATATTATATATGTTTTATGTCCTTTTTTTATTTAATGGTATATTATTGCATTTATATAGAAGTGTCATAATTTGATTTTTTTCTATATTGAAGCACCTATAGATTGTTTGATACTGTGAATAATGCTGTGGTCACTATTCCTACATGTTAAGTTTTGCTTATTTTTATATACAAATTATCTGATTATTTGATATTTCAAAAAATACTTATACTTTCATATAGAATTTAATGTGACAGTTGAGGAGTTTGAACTTTAAATTGTAAACATTAGATACCATCTAAATTTTTTTAATCATAATGTTGACCAAGAGTTTGGCTCTAAAAAATAAATGTAATTGTATCTTAGAAAAAAACTAGAGGATGGCTCTACCCTGGGATAGGTAGGAGTATCATGAAAGAAGACTGAAAGAATTGATGATGATAACAATTTATTGATTCATTCATTTATCTGAACCAGGAGCGGTGCTGGAACCTGGGAATGAGGATGACTTGCATTAAAGTCACCATGAGCTTGCCCTAGAACCACTGCAGTGGTCTCTTGACTGGTTTCCCTATTTACGTACTTGCTCCCCTTCATTTTCCACCTAGTAGCTGTGGTGGTCTTTTTAAAACATTAGTCAGATCACGTATGTAACCTGTAGGTTTCACATTATACCCTGGGTCAAACCCCCAAAACCTTAATATGGATGGTGTACTGCCCATTTATTACTTCCAACCTTACTGGCCTTTTTTGCATTTTTTCTAAAATGTTCTGAGTTTTTTTTTTCCTACCCTAAGGTTTTC
Organism: Micronycteris hirsuta; assembly: GCA_004026765.1. Taxonomy (NCBI): domain Eukaryota; kingdom Metazoa; phylum Chordata; class Mammalia; order Chiroptera; family Phyllostomidae; genus Micronycteris; species Micronycteris hirsuta. The sequence continues at coordinate 37,330 of PVJI01004384.1, read as the reverse complement.
CCACATGTTACATTTCTTCCTAGAATGAATTTCCCCAATCTCTCCCCAATCTTCACCTAGCTGCCTAGCTACTTCAGACTTACCCTTTAGTAGTCTGAACTCAGTTTTTACTACCTTAGAGAACCCGTTTTTAAAAATCCTCACCTGAGGTATGTTTATTGACCTGAAAGAGAAAGAAAGGGGTGGGGCGGAGAGAGAGAGAAAGAGAGAGAGAGAGATGGAGAAACATTAATTGGGTGCCTCCCATACACACCCCAACCAAGGATCAACACTCAGCATAGGTATGTTCCCTGACCAGGGATTAAACCTGCAACTTTTTGGTGTATAGGATGACACCCCAACCAAATGAGCCATTTGGCCAAGGAGAGAATCCTTTTTTACTATCACCACCCCTTAAGTCGTCATAGAACCCAGTCCTTTTTCTCTACAGCATTTATCGCAATTTGTAATGATACCTTTATTTGTGTATTTATTTAATGTATGACTCCCCAATTAGACTAGAAGCTCCCTGAGGGCAGGGACCATGACTGCCTTGTTCACTTTTGCTCAGTACCTGTCACCGTCCTGAATAAGACAGACATAGTCCCAGTCTTAGAGTTTATAACCTTATTGAACTTCCATATTGGCTCTGAGGGTAAGAGAAGAAGAAGAATCAGAAACGATGAATGTAAGAACTTTAATTTAGATGGTCAGTAGGATAAAGATGTCATTGATAGAAATGGTTAGGCTAAGTCAGATTCGGAGAGAAATGATGGATCCAGTTTTCAGCATGTGGAATTTAAGGATTAAAGTGGGCTAACTGGGATAATTCATTGGAAAAACCCAACATACCGACACCAGTCTCTTACCTTAATAAAACAAAGCTTTATACCAAACCTATTGTTAATTTTTTTATTTGGGGATATTATTCATGAATCAGAGCTCACTTTTTTTTTTAACTGGGGTCCTAGAACGTTTATTTTTTTTGTTTTGTTTTTTGGACTATTGCATTTATTCTTCTAAATTGCTGATGAAGAAATAGAAAGTATAAAGCCAGCATTTTGGTCTTGCTTGAAGACATGGCATGCTGCCCCCTCTGTTACTAAAGCCCTGGCACATCCCCATCCCATTTGGAGGAGAAAAAAGTTGGAACTTTCCTTCTTCCTGCCCCAGCAACTACCATAAACTCCCACTCCAATTATATTGGGGAAAATATCCAAATTACAAATTTAGGGAGATTCTGTAGTATTTTCAATACTTACTGGGATCCAACCATGGCATCAGGATTGTGATATTAGATTTTGAGTATAGTGCTTAAAGTCATGGTATTTTACAGATTGAAAAGATAAATTTAAATTGAAAGCTGATTTTTCCCTAGAGATATTCTTTGCTCTCTGAAATGTGAGCAATGCAGGAATGGACTTGATTGTGACTTGAGAAGGATTATAGACATTAAAAAGCCAACCCTAGATATAAGTGTATCTGTTCACATATAATAGACCCAGCATACTTTTAGAAAATACATGAAAATATGAACCAAAACCCCAACTCATGTAGGTGCCTTTTGGCCTTGCATCTATAGAAGTTATAAAGTTTATCCCTGGACTGATGGGTCATTTTTTACTTGTTTTCAAGATTGAGGCCACCTTTGAGATGTTAGGTACAATCTGGAAGTCATACATAATTTTTTAGAAGTTATTTTAAAAGCCAAGGCATTGTCTTTCCCTGCATTCTATGACAGTGCCCAGCTCTCCTTTCCAGTACCCAGCTCAGCCTGGCACAGTGGTGCTGGCTGCTTAACGCTCTGTAAAATGTTATTTAAATATTTCTAACTTATTGTTTCGCGCTGGGTTTTATGGAACATAAATTTCTATTTAGGCCACTAATTTACAGAAGTTTGTTACTAATATCACTGCAGGCTCCATCCATCTAAAAATATTGCTCATAAGCTACGCTAAAAATATGTTATATATTTGCACTGTATGTAAACAGTGCTGTGTTTTATTAGTGCGCAGTGCTTTGGCTATGGGAAGGTTCGCGTTGCAGCGTGTATTTAGAGGGGAGAGGAGCTCAACTATGGTGGAAAGACTACAGAAAAGTGAAATCCCTGCAGGATGGGATTTATGGAATTTTTCAGAGCACTTTGCAGAAAATCTATATATAATACCTATATTTTCTTACAGAGACAAATTGGAATCTTGCAGAATGCCCTGGGAAGCTGTTATTGCATGTATTCTCCATATTTCTAAGTGGTTAATAAAGGACTGAAACTGTAAATGTATTCATCTCAAAAGAGGCAGTCATTGTTGCTTTAATTACCAAGTTTTCACCTTCAAAAATTATTTAATGAATCAGAAATAAAATATGTTAGATATTCTTTCTGAGAGTGAAGAAGCATAATTCCAAGGAATGAAATTTTGTTTCTTTCTCTAAGTGTTCTTGAGCTGGAGGAGATGATTTAGGGGATGGAAGGTTTAAGACTTTGGAAGAGTTTTTTTGGATCATTTTGACCGATCTTCAATTACTACAAGTCATTTAAACTGGTTACCTAAAAGTATTCAATTCTGAGTTCTAATTCTGTCCTCCACTAGTAAAAATGAGTAAAAGAATGTAGATTCATTATGACTAAGTCCTACTTATATGAGTTAGTTTTGCTTCTGATGTTCTGATGGCTGATTCCTCCGGCCAAGGTGACCCACGACTCACCTTATCTTCCTTGCTTTGGTGGCAGCGTAGTCACTGGGCATGACCTGGTGGACCAAAAGTTGCTAGTATTTAGTGATCCGTTGAAAAGATGATGTGTCTCAAAACACAGACTGATTTAAGTGGCCAAGTAAGCCATCCAGAGAAGAGCTTTTATCTCCTTTCAAGGGTGTGTTGAGATTTGATAACTGGTTTCATAAATGGAAAATATTACAACTTGCTTAAATACATTCACAGAAAATTAAGATGATTGGTTCTGCCCCTAAAATAGTGATGCTGTGGTAAGAAGTTTACTATCCTGTATTTATATGGTTCAACAGAGCTCCAAAGCCTTCATCTGTGATGAAGATTTTTTTTACAGACAACTCCCAAAGCATTTAAATGTAGCAAATGAATCTTGGAAAACTGCTGTTTTTAATTTACTGCTTAGTTCAATGTATGTTAAGGAAGAAGCAGTGAATCATATAGCTGAATATGATTTTAAAGGCCTCTGAGGTGGCACTTTCCAGTTGATACTCGCTGGCATTTTGCTTGGCCTGTTGATCTGAGGCAGGAGGTCTTCCAGAGCTCATTTCTAAAGGCAGGTCGGTGTGAAGGGTGCTTTATTAGCAGTGTACTTCTCCTCATGCCTTTCCATGGCTCATGCTATCATCACTCGCTCTACATAGGCACTGACTCCAGCAACCCCTCTCTGTTGGTTGTCTTTTACTTAGAAACTTCAAAAATGTTCACATTAAAATGATGAAGCATTTTTCAAAAGCTGACCACTAGGTCATGAATTAAAAATGGGGTAGTATATGAGTAATAATGGTCTTCTAAAAAGAGGCTTTTCGGAGTTCACAGTAAAATGAGCGCTTTCTAACCAACATTTATATTTATAGACAAGGCATTACCTGCAACTCCCCGAGCTATAATCCACCCATCCTCAACCTATGCTTTCATTTCCAGACCAAGATATCCTCTGGCTGGGTGGAAACCCCGTAGCCAGGACCATGGTTGTCCACCCATCTAAGCTCGGCATCCCGTCTAGCTTAGGCCTGTGCTGGGCAGCATAATAAATGGGAAGATTGGACTGCATTTCATGGCCAGGTTCTTTCTTCACTTGTCATTTTCTTTTCTCCCTGGTTATTTCTTCTGTTCTTATAGAAAGGAAAACAAAGCCCATTAAACAACGGCAAAGCACACAGTCTACAGGGACCTTAAAGATTACTGGCAACAAAACATATTTATGTCTTTAATAAGGGATTGAAATTTACCACTCACTAGATAAATTTTCCCTCTCTGTTCTTTCTTTCTGGAAATTGTTGGTATTGGGTGAAACAATTTGGTCTACAGGATATTACATTAATGTCTTTTGATTTCTGAGGAAATACTTCATAGTGTTTCCTGCCAATAATGAAATTTTGAGATAATTCTAAGTACTGGCATACATGGACAGTTTCGAGTTAAATATTAAAATATTTTGTGTGACTTCCAAGTGCCTGAAGACTGAAAGGGCATGTCACACGTAATGAATGCAGGTGGATATGAAAGTTTACTGAAAGGGCAGAGACGTGGCTATGGCGTACAGGTGATATACTCAAGGTGAAAATTGAGCGATCATTTGTACAATCCACATTAAGGTCATTTAGATGAAATGATCACGTTGCCTGTGTAACAGTCTTCTAACAATGTCTTTCTTGAAAGACGAGGCAGTTACAATGCTACAGACAGGCAGAGTATTTTTAGAGTAGGCTGTGTGATCATTCCTGACCTTCCTTTCCACATTCCTTGAGATACTTGGTCAAGCAGGTCACAGAGAGACTTCATTTGGAGATGAGGGATCACAAAGTGCTGTTGAAAGTCAGAATTGGTGAGCCTGGGCCTCATTCAGAATATTTATTTGTTCTGGTCACTCATCCAGCATTTCTGAGTAGACATTTTTTTGTGGGGGAGGGGATACAACTTTAGATTTTTACAAGCATACAAACAAAATTAGTAGGCCTGAAAATTGATATTTTATTTCCTTATTAAAGAATGGAATTATTCTTCTTCTTTAATGCTTTGTCAATCTTCTGAGTTCCAAATCTATCCTCAGGATTTCCTCTACATAGTCAGGCATAATTTTGGATGGTTTTAGGGAAGTAAGGCTAAGAGAAGTAGTGAAAAACCTTTGAGGAGGAATATGGAAACTATATTTATACCTATAAACATTCTTTAACCAAATTTTTACATGCCAAGGTTGTGATATTCAATCATTGGCCGTTCTGTAAGTGTTCGAGTGTAGTCTCTGGCTCCATGGTGGCATACTGCACATAGCAGAAGGCTCGCTTCTTTCGAGTTGAATTTTAAAATACTATCTTTGGGAACCTAGAGATTTAACAGAGGAGAATAAAACATGATTTCTGACTTCAAGGGGCTTACAGTTTGATGGGTGCAAAATAACGCTAATAAAAGTAGTATGTGTTAAGTGAGATAACAAGTACAAATGCTGTGGAAGTCTAGAGGAAGGAGACAAATATGTGTAGGGATAATCAGTAAAGACTTCCTAAAAAGTATTTATATTAGATCCTTCTGTCTGGAAAAATCCTAGACATCTTTCAAGGCCTAATAGAAATATTTTTTAGGGAGCTTTCCCTGATTATCCCTGCAATTTACTTGCCTTCTCCAAATATGTCCTTTGCCTCCCTCACCTCCCACCCCCCGTAACTCTCTCAGTGGAGGAGAGTGGAGAGTGAAGATGTAGGAGGCAAAGATGATCAAGTGGTTTACCTTGGGTAATTTAGAAAAACTGTGGAGCTAGAACTGCGAGAAGTCAAGAGGAGGGAGGAGAAAGCTTTTTTAATGAGTTGATGAATCTCTTGGACATGTTGAAGCTGAAGAACCAGCAAGACAGCAGAGCGGTTCTATCGGCGGGCAGGTGGAAGCCTGGAGTACAGGGCAGGTTGGATTCTCAGGTGACACTGCACAAGCTGAAGCTATGGGTGTGGATGGAAGAAACTGCCTAGTAAATTCTTATATCTCTAACTTCCTGTTACCCAAATTAAACTATTCCTAGCATTCTTAATTCATATTGAAGTTGGTATTATGGCCTGATATTCTGTTGGTAGGGTAGCGATGATTCCTGTGATTTCCACTTTGGATTTATGACTGCGGTATTTACATACAGAGATGTTAGTAGAGTTGCAGATTTTTAGAGACAGATAAATAGTTTTATGTTTGTTTTGTGAAGATGACAGATATTTTCTTTCCCAAGTCTAGGGGGAGAAGAAACCTTGAGGCAAAAGAAGGGCCTGGCAGTTTTTGGAAACCAGATCTGAAAGGGACAAAAATAGAATGAGATCCTTTTCCATAGCATTCCATGTGGGTTTGGGGAACAGTCTTAATAACTTTTTCTGATCTGTCATCCTCTTTTTCCTTAAATTCAGAACCACAAATAGGAAAATCTGTCATTTGAATTTTGTTTTAATCAACTGGCTCATTAGCACACTTTAATGTGTTTTCTGATTTACTGATTAAAATTTACCGTATTCTGTATATATATATTTGGTTATGCATAGATTTGTTATTGTTATTGTTCTTAAACTTTGGTGCTTATATTTATCAGTAATACAGCTTATCAGGGCGAGAAGTTTCAGATTTCAAGGATTTTCTAGCTTCTTTAAAATATGATTGAAAATGCCAGATTTTTACATGAGCGGCAGGTGTTTCTTTCTAGTTCTTTTCTGTCCATTCAGTGTGACCTCTCTTTTGGGTCTTAGCACTGTCTTGTCCCTTTGTGTCCATTTCTGTAACTGAATTATTGAACCACATACAGATAAAGTACATAACCCAATAAAAAATATTTTGTCCATTTCTGTAACTGAATTGTACCCATAGAGAAGCAATTTGAAGTTTTAGTTCAAGAACACAAACTAACAACACAAAGGAAAAACCCACTTTGCCTCCTTTGAGAAGCAAAGGAAGTATAGAACTCAGGGTTACAATCACCTTGGAAGAGGTTGACATCACTACAGATGCTACAGATACCAAAAGAATAATAACAGAGTATTACGAATAATTTTGTGCTAATAAATTATACAACTCAGTTAAAATGGACAAATTTGTTGAAAGAAACTACCCAAATCACCCAGGAAGAAATAGTCAGAATAGCCATATATTTATTAAATAAATTAAAATTTACAGCTAAAAACCTTCCCACAAAGAAACACCAGGCCCAAATGGCTTTACTGGTGAATTCTACCTCATATTTAAGGAAGAAATTACATTAATTCTACACAACACTAGCAGAAAAATTAGAACAAAAGGGGGCATTTCCCAATTCATTGTGTGAGACTCTGATACCAAAACAGACAAAGATACTGCATAAACATAAAAAGAAAACTACAATACAGTACTGTCTACTTATTCCTCATGATACACAGATCAAAATATTTAAGAACGTTTTAGCAAATTGAGTCCAGCAATCCATAAAAAGGACAATATATCATAATCAAGGGTATGAGAGTATCACAGAAATGCAAGGCTAGCTTAACATTAAAAAATTAATCATGTAATTCACCATACTAACAAACTTAAATGGAAAAATCATGTGATTAGCCCTGGCTGGTGTAGCTCAGTGGATTGAGCTCCAGCCTGCAGATTGAAGGGTCACAGGTTCGATTCCTGGTCAGGGCACATGCCTGAGTTGCAGGCAAGACTCTGATTGGGGGCATGTGGGAAGCAATCTATGGATGTGTCTCTCACACATTGCTGTTCTTCTCTCTCCCTTCCCCTCTTTCTAAAAGTAAAGAAATAAAATATTTTTTTTTATAAAATCATGTGATCATTTCAATAGAGGCAGAAAAAGAATTTTACAAAACCTAACATCCATTCCTAATTCAGCAACCCAGAATAGAAGAGAACTTTCTCAAACTGATGAAGGACTTCTATTAAAAGCCTACAGCTGCCCTGGCTGTTGTGGCTCAGTGGACTGAGTGCTGGCCTGCGAACCAAAGGGTTTCTGGTTTGATTCCCAGTCAGGGCACATGCCTGGGTTGTGGGCCAGGTCCCCAGTAGGGGGTGCATAAGAGACAACCACACATTGATATTTATCTCCCTCTCTTTCTCTTTCCTTTCCCCTCTCTCTAAAAATAAATAAATAAAATCTTCAAAAAAAACCCCAAACCTGATCCATTAAAAAAAAAAGCCTGTAGCTTAATATTTTATGGTGAAAGACCTGCAACACCGGAACAAGTCAGGGATATTCACTCTCATGACTCCCATGTAGCATTCTACTGGAAGTTCTAGCTAGTGTAGTAAGGTAAGAAAGAGAAATTAAAGGCATTCAGATTGGAAAGGAAGAAGTAAAACTTTTTATTCTTAGACAACATCATCACCTATGGATCTATGTAGAAAATCCAATGTAATTTACAAAGAAAGCTACTAAAACTAATAAATTAGTTTAGCAAGGATATAGGGTATAAGATCATTGTATAAAAATTGTATTATTGTTTAATGTCTGTAAACAATTGGCAATTAAAAATTTAAAAACAATACCATTTACAATGAATCAAAAATTTGAAATAAGGAGCCCTGGCTGCTGTAGCTCAGTGGATTGAGCGTGGGCTGCGAACCAAAGGGTTGCCAGTTCGATTCCCAGTCAGGGCATATTCCTGGGTTGCAGGCCAGGTCCCCAGTGGGGGCCATGTGAGAGGCAACCACACATTGATGTTTCTCTCCCTCTCTTTCTCCCTCCCTTCCCCTCTCTCTAAAAATAAATAAATAAAATCTTTTTGAAAAAATTTGAAATAGGGAAAATCTGGCAAAAGATGTGTAAATCACTGAAAGCCATAAAACAAGGCTGAGAGAATTTAAAGACTTACATAAATGGAGAAATATACTGTTTTTATGGGCCAACAATGTCAACATTGTTCGGATATCATTTCTCAAAATGATCAATAAATTCAACACAATCTCAATTAAAATCCCATCAGGCATATTTGAAGAAATTCATATGGAAATGTGAAGACTCTAGATTAATCAAAACAGCTTTGAAGAAGAACAAAATTGGAAACCTACTATTAACTGATTTTCAGACTAATTATAAATCGAGACAGGGTGGTACTGGTGTAAAAGTTGACAGATACATCAAATGGGACCAAAGAGGAAGTCTGGAAATAGACCTACATAATTATGGACAACTTTATTTTCCACAGAGGTGCAAAGGCAATTCAGTGAAAAAGGGAAAGTTTAGTAACAAATGATGCTGGAACAAATGGATATCCATATGCCAACCCCCCCCCCAAGAACAACTTATTCCTGGACAATACATAAAATTTAACTCAAAATGGATCATTGATCTAAATGTAAAACCTAAAATTAGAAAACTTCTAGAAGAAAATGTAAGAAAAAACCTTTATGGTGTTGGCTTAGGTAACAGTTTTTTAAATAAAACACAAAAAGCATGATTCGTAAAATGAAAATATTGATGAATTAAGCTTTATCAAGTGTAAAAGCTTTGGCTCCTCTAAAAACACTGTAAAGACAATGTAAAGATGAGCCACAAACTGAAGGGAAATATTTCCAAATCCTCTATCTGTTAAAGAACCTGCACTTAGAAAACATAAAGAGTGCTTAGAGCTTAATAATTAAAAAAACCCCAAAACCCAAGAATAAAAGGGCAAAAGACTTTAACAGATAGTTCACCAAAGATAACATATGAATGGCAAATACACACATGTAAAAATATCCATTATCATTAGTCATTAGAACAAAAATGACACGCCACTGCTAGATTGGCTCAAATTAAAAAGACTGACTATATCAAGTATTGGTAAAGATGTGAAGGAACTATAACTCATAATCTACTCCTCTGCTGGTGAGAATGAAAAATGATATAACCACATTGGAAAACAGTTTGGTAATTCCTAAATTGGCAATTTCATAAAATATTAAACATGCAACTACCATATGATTTAGCCATTCCACAACTACATATTTACACAAGAAAAATGAAAGCATATATCCATACAAAGACTTACACGATTACAGTAGCTTCATTTGTAATATAAACTAGAAACAGTCCAAATGTCCATCAACAGATAAACAGAGAATAAGTTGTGATTTATTTATTTAGCAACAAAAAAGAATTGCTGATACATGTAACAACATGGATGACCCTCAAAATAGTTATGTTGCATGTGTTAAAAGATAAACTGAGGTACATTAAATTTTTGAAGAGTTTATTTGAGCAAACATTGATGCCAATGAGGCAGCACCAAACCAGGAGTGTTTAGGAGTGCCCCACCAGCAGGAGTTAGGGGCAGGAATTTTAAAGGAGAGACCAGGTAGCAAAGCAAGGAAATTAGCTGATCGGCTATTGCTTAAGTGATTGCATTATTTGGGGAAGCCTAGTTGGCTGCTAGTAATTGGTGCTTCTTCCTAACCGTAAGCCATTTATAGGTTTTGTTTTGCTAACGTGGACTACCAAGGCATTAGAGCCACATGGTTTCCTTGTTTGATTATTTTAATAAGTAAAATAAGCCAAACAAGAAGAGTACATACTGTATGGTTCCATTTATGGAAATATTTTGGAAAATACAAACTAATCTATAATATTAGAAAGCACTACACATTGGGAACAGGGGGCTGGGAGTGGAGAGATATGGGAGGAGGAAGGATTACAAGTGACCCAAGGAAACTTTTGTGGGTGACGGTTATGTCCATTATCTTGATTATGTGATGGTTTTATATGTCAAAAATTATCAAATTGTACACTTCAAGTGAGGACTTGCCCAAGGTATTCCTAATGGAGACATCACAATATGTGGCTGTAAAACTTACGGTTCCGTCACCCCAGAGGGGAACAGCTAAAGAGTGAAGGTCCTCATCAAGACAAGGGAGATGATTTCCTAAAGAACAAAATTTAATTACTTTTCTAGCTAGATGACAAAAATTAAAGATTTTATCAAGTATTAAGTTATACAGCTTTAAAAAAAGCCCCAAATGTGAAATAATTAGTAACAAATACCAAGGTTTGGCTGAATGTCTATATGGTATATGAAGAAACATTTCTTTTTGCTTATTATAAATTCACTAGCTATTAGTTTAAATGTCCCATTGTTCTTATATTACACTAGTAAATTCCTTTTTCTTTTCTCTTGGAAGAAGAAATAAATATGCAACCGCAGTGTGTGTAATGATGTTCAGACTAATGTTGTTACCAACCCCAAAACAAATAGCAAAGTGTTGTCAGCTTCCTGGGTAGAAATGACATAAGGGGTAGTTTGGCTTCATCATTTCTCAAATCCAACTGTTTGGTGATTGCTGTGATAACACTATGTTGGAAAGGAAAAAAACACAATACATAAGGTACACAGAGAAACTCATGTAGATAAAAGATTGTTTGCATTTTCTTACTTTATAGAATTTAGATGTAGACTCTTGGATGTTTAGTGTTGAAATGAGAAGTCTGTTAACCTATGCATTAAAGTGTAAGCCAACATTATTTCTCTGAAGTAATTATATTAGCATTGACTCCCCACTCTGTTAAATAGGGTCTGTTGGTAGGGTTTTTAGTTGATAACTTTACCATAAGCTAGCTTGCGATGGTCCCCAAAGATGATGAACAAAGGAGACAACACAAAGCTATAGCTATGTCCACAGAATGCAGCAAACCATGATGTACACAGCAGTTCAGGGGGTAACAGTAAAGTGGCTCTTCTAAAGCAGACTACCTGCTGACCTCTGCTTTAAAACAATTAGTCTTTGCAAGTAATTATACTTGTAAATTAAATATACTTTGTGCAATGCGAATGATTCTTTGATCAAAATTAGCCTCCAGATTATCTCCTCCAGATTATCCATAATTATAAATGTTATTTTCAGCTGTGAGGGTGTATTTATAAGGTTAGGCTATGCTTTGTTGTAACAACAAAAACAAAATCTTGTAACTTAGCACAACAAAGTCTTTTTTGTTGACATTACACATAGTCAGAGATTCCACACAGTCTCTCAGGGCCTGAAGCTGATGAAAGCACTACGATTTTATAGTTACACCATCTGGTGCATGTGGCCTCCTTGGTCACTGCAGAAGGGGAAGGGAGAGTTAGAGAGTCAGACACTAGCCTTTGTTAGCATTAAATTGACATGTTCTTTCACTCAAAACACATTGGCCAGAACCAGGAATATGGCTCCACCTATAACTGCAAGGTATCTGTAGAATTGTTGGGGAACCCATGGATAGTTGGCAATAAGTAAATGTCTTTGCTGTGGAAAGATGGTCAGATTTTTACATAACAGAGGGTCTACTTTGCCTGGCACTTTTGAAGTAATACCTTTAATAGAAGGCTTAATGTTATGTAATTAAAGTATCCAACTGGTAAGGATGTTTATAAAAAGACCTTTTTATGTCACAGTTAAATTCTTTTGTATTCTTTGTTATAAGGAGAAGAAATTAATATATTCTTCAGTTTACTATTATTCATATAAATAGTAAATTGCCAGTTTCCATTTTTTAAATAATCAAAATGACCTTGCTTCTGACCACGAAAAGAGATATTTTGTGTGTATGTTTGTATAGAAATATGTGGCTACATTGAAAATTTGTGATATATTTAGAAAGCAGGTAGTGCAACTTCGGGTATCTTCGGTTAGGAGTTTCTCCTGTTAGGGGTGTCTCGGTCCCAGTTTTTGCTGAGTTTTTATGTTGTTTTCCCTCCTGTAAAGCTAAACCACTGAGGAGAGTCTTATATCATGATAGTATTATCTTGAGCTTTTATTTAGGCCATTTTCTAAGTCTTTGTAGGGGTGGGGCAGGGGAGACAAATAAAATGTGGAAGTTATCTAGGGTAGCAGTGGCTGGAACTGTTAGAGTCCCTTGGCATTCTTAGGGACATCAGGGAGATTTATATTCAGATTATTAAATCTAAAAATATTCAGTCCCAATTGAACTCAGTCATTTGACCTATTAATTTGTAAACTCTAATAAAGGAAAGACCTCATCCTTATTTTGCATGTAGGAAATTAAAATAGTAGAAAAGAGAAGAATCCTTACAAAAGTTCCAGTTGAAACCACCTTCTTTTACTTGTGAACAAATATTTTAATCTGCTGTTTTTAGGGCTTCTTTTTGCTTGAGATGCTAGTTGCCCATCATGGACACTGCAAAATCTGGCGTTCGAAGCTTCCACTCTGGGACTACAGACTCCTTAGAGTTGTTCATCTTTACCATTCTGGTATACCTTGGACATCCTAATGTCATCTTCCCTCATTATTATACCTGTGTAAGTTCCACAAGCACTTGTTAAGTATCACACACCAAGATTTGTCAAATATTGATATGAAAAGACATGATTTGTGCCCTTGAAGAACTTACAGGCGAGTTTGGGGAGAGAGAGATGTAAATTGATATTTTCAAGTACTGAAGTGCTTGAGGGCTTTGTGCTGCACTCCCTCTTTTCTCATACGCGTGTGTGCTTCTAGCTCTAAATTCATCTCTCTGGGTGAGGCCTTTCCCTTGTGCTCCAGCTATTGACTTAAAATCCCTAATTGAGTATCCCTTAGACATCTCAACACCTCAAACTTAACACATTCCAACAGCACTCTTGATTTTCACTCCTCCAATTAGTTATTCTCTATCTTAGTAAATGGCACTATTGTTCAGCTCATTTTCTTGGTCCCCAACCCTAGGAGTCATCTTTTTTTCTTCCGTTTTTCTTACTCTCCACATTTCAGACCATTGGAGAGAATCCTATTGGTTTCAACTCTAAACTACATCTCGAATTCATAGTCATTCTGTACTGCCACCTCCCTAGGTGACACCACCATTACTTCCTGCCTGGAGTGTAGTGGCCTCCTAACTGGTCTCTTAGATTGCCCTTCCAATTAATTTTTCATGTGGTAGCCAGACAAAATAAAAAGTTAAAGAAGATTAAATTATTTTCTTTGCTTAAAATGCTTCAGTGGTATCTCACCTTCAGACTCCTGTAAGGCTTGTAAGCCTGCACATGCTTTAGTCCCTGCCTCTGCCTGTACCTTCATCGCCTGCCTCATTCTGCCTCCCTCGCTGAGCTCCACAGACCGCCTGCCTCTTCCCCTGGAACCTGCCCAGCTCCTCACCACCAAAGGACATTTGTCTTCCTCTTCTCTCTGCCTGTCTGTTCTTCTCTTCAGCTTCTTATCGTTTGGATCTTAAATCTTACCTTCTCACAGAGTCTTTCCTGATAACTCTACCCTTATCATAGTACTTTATTTCCTTCAAAGTGGTTATTTTAATGCCATGCCGTATAATTTAGTGAAAGCCTGTGGAAAACTGTTTGAACTAGGGGAATGGTAAATAAAACACCTGATATTTGAGAAGATATGTGAAAAAAAACGGGGGTGGGAGAAAATATTTGCTCACAGATATGACACAGGATTTGTATCCAGAATATATAAAGGACACTTGAAATTCGACAATAAGATAACAGACAACCCAATTTTTAAAAAAAGGCAAAGATGTAAACAACAACTACCTCAAAGAAGATATGCTGATGGCAGATAAACACATGAAAAGATGCTCAAAATCATTAGTCAATCAGAACATGCAAAGTAAAACCCCAGTGAGATTAAAAAAACAACAACTTGGCAATACCAAGTGTAGGCAAGGATAGGGACATCTGGTATTCTCATTCATTGCTGGTAGGAATGCAAAAAGACACAGTCATTTTGGAAAACCGTTCTGTAGTTCCTTAAAAGTTAAACATGCACCTACATGTGACCCAGCCACTCCACACAAAAACCTAAATAAGAATGTTTATAGCAACATTATTAATAATTTATAAAAATTGGATATAACCCAATACCTATCCTGTTGATGTAGAAAATATTCAGACCTGTGGGGAATCTTTACGAGTTTATTTGAGCCAAAACTGATGAAAATTGCTGGGAAGCAAGATCTCAAATGCTCCGGAGAATGACATTTGCAGTTTCTTTTACGCATTTGAAATTAAGGAGGGAACATAAGGAAGATTACATGAAGGCTGGGAGAAAGCAAGGAAGAATTGGATTATAGGATAGGTAACAAGATGTTGTGCTCTCTTAAGGGTTGTTATGCTGATTTCAAAGGTGTGTTAACCCAGGTGCACAGTAACGGTGGACAGGGCTTGCTTAAGGCAGAGATAAACCTTTTACAGAAGAAGTTATGTACCTGTGGAGTGACCGCCTACTATGACCCAGTTAGGAATTTATGATTAGATCTGTGAGGTTATTTTCAGGTAGATTTATTGTAGAACTCCTTCTTTGTCCACAATGTTTTTAAAACTACCTTTATAAAATAGTGGAAAGATATTTTTTAAACTTTAAATTTCCTAACAGTGGGATGATTTTCAGTACTTTATGACCCAGCATTCCATATGTGAATTTTAAACACTTTAACCTGAAAAACAATTAGACTAAAAAGGTAGTGTTTCCCCAATTTTTAATCTTTGTGCTCATCTCTAATAAAACAGCTGTGTCCACCAGAGAATACGAACATTGAGTTAACATTTATCAGACAGTGTTTTGTGTGCTAACTTCATTATAGTTTGTCACAATCTGTTGTGCAAATGTTAGGTTAATTACTTGAAACCCAGACTTATTTGCTTGAAGGATTTCCATTCTGAAGTACATCAGAGTCATTATTCACTGCACCTTTTGATTGCCTTTGAAAAACTTCTCTGCATTTATTTTTCTATTATCTACCTCAACAAAAGGAAACCGCTTTTCGTCCTGCTGATGTGTGACCTGTAAGTTTCATGAGTCTATAGAATACGGGGTTGGATTTGGAATGCATTCTCAACATTCCCGCACCATTTGAAATTTATCCCATTTTCTGATGTCTTCTCTTTCCAAAAAGCAACTTGATTTATTTAGGTAACAGTTATTGCAGTTGTAGCATTTTAATTTCCTCTATCATCTTCTCTCTCCATTTGGGATGATATGCAATATGCAGGGGGACATTTGATGTTCCAGTGGATGTCATAAGAGAATTGAAGAGCTAAGTAGGGAACATTCTTCATGCAAAATATATCCAGTTATCAGGCTGTCCTCAATCACAGGATGGTACTGTAGCTGCATCTTCATCGACATCATAGTATTTCTTTTAAAACTTGTCATTTAAAAACTATAAAAACAAATATTTAAAAGCACTCTGGATGTTTACTTTGCTGAGACTTACTGTTGATTTTGTTGTTTTATGGAATGTTGTGATGGAGTCCATTGTTAATCACGTCCTAACCCTATAAAATATGTAACGAGCTGCTGAATAGAATGATGACAGCAGACAGAGAACAGTTTCATTTGAATTCATGCAAATGTAGAGGTTTCCCAGAAAGCCATTTTTAAAGTATAAGCCACATTTTGAAAATAAAACAAAGAATAACGCCTTGGAGTAGAAATCTGTAATGAAACCCATAATAGCTGAAAGCGTACAATAAATTCTGCAGGGAGAGCTTTCCATTTTGTTTCTTTTCAAATTCTAATACTAAATTCTATTAGTAGTCAGTATAAAATAATGAGACATGAAGCCCTGCTGGTGTAAAACTATTACTAATCTGTTACTTTGCATAAAATTTTACTCTAACGATTGTCTATGGTCTTCCTATGAAGGACCTGTTATATGCTTTCTAACTAAACAGATGAGACCTGTTACCCATCTCCTTTTAATGAATGGTGTTGGAATTTGCAGACATTGCACTTTTTACAAGTTGGGAGAAGAAAGGAATTGCATGCAAGGAGCACAAGAGTGTTTACTCCAATCAGAGATCGGTATTCTCATATGAATTTGTTAATTGAAACCCTTTGCATTAGTGTTAGTTCACATTAAGGAAAAGCAGAAAGGCATTTTTACTCTTATTTTAAAGATAGGTATATTCTAAAGTGATCACCTTCCTGCATCTAGGTCACATCATTGTTTCACTTTTAATAATTATAACAAGAAATTATCATTTCCTCCCCTACAAACTGATCTTGCCTTTGTCTCTCCTATTTCAGTTCATGTTATTTTTTGGTCACACAGACTTACAATTTTAAGTTAGCTTTGGTTCTTTATCTCTTCATATGTTTTAAGCAGTTGCCAAGTTCTTTTGATTCATCTTTCATAATTCCTCTCATATTGCCTCTTTTTTTCTATTTCCATTGCCAGTATTCTAGTGCAGGCCACTATTAACTCATGCCTAAATTATTACATTTTTAATTGGTTTTCCAACCTCCAATTAGTTTCTTTCTAATCTGTCCTTCATATCACCAGTAGATTTATCTTACTAAAACATGGCTTTTCTCATGCTTACCAATTTGAAAGTTTGGAAGTGATTGCAAAAATAATTGAAGCTATTAGTGTTATTAAGAGATATCATAGTATATTGGCTTTGGCAAGTAAAGATGGGTTGGAATCTCAGATTAATCCCATAGTAGTGGTATTACCTTAGAGACTGAGTTCTTCAACTGAAAATGGTCCTTAAGTTCTTTAGCTGAAAATGGTTATTATAAGGAGTGACCACAATATGTGAAGAACCTAGCAGAGTGGGCTCAATTAATAATGACAGTTATTAATAAAAGTCTTGTTGCTGTTATTATCATCTCTTTTTTTTAATTTATAATTTTTTTAAAGATATTATTTATTTATTTTTAGAGAGAGGAGAAGGGAAGGAGAAAGAGAAGGAGAAAGCAATGTATGGTTGCCTCTCACATGGCCCTCACTGGGGACCTGGCCCGCAACCCAGGCATGTGCCCTGACTGGGAATCGAACCGGGACCCTTTGGTTCCCAGCCCGCGCTCAATCCACTGAGCTACACCAGCCAGGCTGTTATTATCATCTTTAGGACAAAGTGGAGAAAGGGAACAGAGATTAGAAGATGGAACCAGTGGTGATGCCCTCAATTAGAAATCATAAGGGAAAAGAGTCTTTCTATATTGGCAAGTGCTTTAAAAAAAATGAGGGTTTATTAATGTATTTTTTATAATTTTTATATTATATATATATAGATAGATAGATATATCTTAAATAGACTATGTATTATAATTTTTCAGATATATTGTAATTTTCCAGATACTATATAATTTTTTAAGATTTCTTTGTTTTTTTAACAATATTATGTTCTTTATTTTTTCTTTTATAAAAAAAGTTTTATTGTTTATGCTATTACAATTGTCCCAATTTTCCCCTTTTTCCCCCTCCACCCAGCCCCCCACTTCCATAATCAATCCCATACTGTTGTCCATGTCCATGGGTCATACATATATCTTCTTTGACTAATTTCTTCACCTTCTTTCAATCAGTTCCCCCCTCCCTCCTCCCCTCTTATAGCTGTCAGACTGTTTCATGATTCCATGCCTCTGGTTTTAATTTGCTCATTAGTTTGTTCTGTTCATTAGATTCCTCTTATAAGTTAGATCATATGGTATTTGTCTTTCATCAACTGGCTTATTTCACTTCACATAATAGTCTCCAGTCCCATCCCTGTTGTTGCAAAAGGCAAGAATTTCTTCTTTTTTTCTGCTGCGTAGTATTCCATTGTGTAGATGTACCACAGCTTTTTTATCCACTCATCTACTGATGGGCACTTAGGCTGTATACAAATCTTGGCTGTTGTAAGTAGTGCTGCTATGAACATGGGTGTACTAATTTCTTTCGAATTGGTGTATCGGGATTCTTCGGGTATATTCCTAGCAGTGGAATCACTGGTCAAAGGCAGTTCCATTTTTAGTTTTTTGAGGAAATTCCATACTGTTTTCCAGAGTGGCTGCACCAGTCTGCATTTACATCACCAGTGCACTAGGGGTCCCTTTTCTCCACATCCTCACCTGCACTTGTTGTTTGTTGATTTATTAATGATAGCCATTTTGGAAGGAGTGATGTGATATTTCAGTGTGGTTTTAATTTGCATCTCTCTGATGGCTAGTGATGTTGAGTATCTTTTCATATGTCTATGGGCTATCTGTATGTCATCCTTGGAGAAATGTCTGTTCAGGTCCTTTGCTCGTTTTTTAATTGGATTTTTTGTCTTCCTGGTGTTGAGTTGTATAAGCTCTTATATATTTTGGAGATTAAACACTGTCTGATGCATCATTGGCAAATATGTTCTCCCATGCAGTCATTTCCCTTTCATTTTGATGCTGGTTTCTTTAGCTGTGCAGTAGCTTTTAAATTTGATGTAGTCCCATTTGTTTATTTTTTCCTTTATTTCCCTTGTCCTAGGGGATATATCAGTAAAAATATTGCTACTTGAGATATCTGAAATTTTAATGCCTATGTTTTCCTCTAGGACTTTTATGGTGTCATGACTTCTATTTAAGTCTTTTATCCATTTTGAGTTTATTCTGGTGTATGGTGTAAGATGGTGGTCTAGTTTCATTTTTTCTGTGTGTACCAGTCCAGTTCTCCTAACACCATTTATTAAAAAGATTGTCTTTATTCCACTGTATGCTCTTGCCTCCTATGTCAAATTTATCAATTCACCACAGAGACATGGGTTTAATTATGGCCTCTCTATTCTGTTCCATTGACCTATGTGTCTGTTCTTATACCAGTACCAGACTTTTTTGATTACAGTGGCCTTGTAGTATAGATTGATATCAGGTATTGTGGTTTTTCTAACTTTGTTCTTCTTTTTCAAGATTGCTGAGGCTATTCAGGGTCTTTTTTGGTTCCATATAAATTTTTGGAATATTTGTTTTAGATCTGTGAAATACGCCACTGGTATTTTGATAGGAATTGCATTGACTCTATAGATTGCTTGGTTAGTATGGACATTTTAATGATGTTATTTCTTCCAATCCATAAATGCAGTATGTGCTTCCATTTATTTGTATCTTCCTCAATTTCTTTCTTTGGTGTTATATAGTTTTCTGAGTACAGGTCTTTTACCTCCTTGGTTAAATTTATTCCTAGGTACTTTTTGTTGTTGTTGTTGCTATAGTAAATGGGATTTTTTTCTTAGTTTCTCTTTCTGGAGATGTACAGAAATGCTATCAATTTCTGAATATTAACTTTGTATCTCACTGCTTTGCCAAATTCACTTATTAGGTGGAGTAGAATTTTGGTAGAACCTGTAGGATTTTCATGTCTGATTGCTGTGGCTAGGACTTCCAATACTATGTTCAATGGAGTGATGAAAATGTCCACCCTTTCCTTCTTCCTGATCTCAAGGGAAATGCTTTTAGTTTTTGCCCATTGAGTATGATGTTAGCAGTAGGTTTTCATATATGGCCTTTATTATGTTGATGTATGCTCCCTCCAGTCCCAGTTGAGTTTCTTTTTTAACATAAATGGTACGGGATTTTATCAAATGCTTTTCTGTAGCTATTGATAGGATCATGTGATTTTTCTCCTTCAGTTTATGTGATATACCATATTTGTTGATTTGCGAATATTGTAGCATTCTTGCATCCCTGGAATAAATCCCACGTGATCATGGTGTATGACCTTTTTAATGTATTGGTAGGTCCAATGTGCTAATATTTTGTTGAAGGTTTTAGCATCTATGTTCATCAGAGATATTGACCTGTAATTTTCTTTCTTTGTTGTGTCTTTACCTGGTTTTGGAATTAGGATAATACTGTCTTTGTAAAAAAAAAAAAAAAGTTTGGGAGTCTTCCCCCTTCTTGAAATTTTTGGAATAGTTTGAGAAGGGTAGGTGTTACTTCTTTTTTGAATGTTTGGTATAGTTCGCCTGTGAAGCCATCTGATCCAAGGCTTTTGCGTTTGTGTGCTGGAAGTGGTTTGATTACTGCATCAATTTCACTTGTTGTTATCAGTCTATTCAGGTTTTCTGCTCCTTCCTGACTCAGTTTTGGAAGATTGTATGTTTCTAGAAATGTATCTATTTCACCCAGGTTGTCCAATTTCTTGGCATATATTTGTTCATAGTAATTTCCTACAATCCTTTGTATTTCTGTGGTATCGGTTGTTACTTCTACTCTTTCATTTCTAATTTTATTTATTCGGGTCCTCTCTCTTTTTCTCTTGATGAATCTGGTTAAAGGTTTGTCAATTTTGTTTTTCAAAGAACCAGCTCCTATATTCATTGATCCTTTGAATTGGTTTTTCAGTCTCTTTGTCCTTTAATTCTGCTCTGATCTTGATTATTTTCTTCCTTTTGCTCAATCTGGGCTTTGTTTGTTGTTGTTCCTCTAGTTCTTTTAGATGTAGGGAATCCCAAGATCATCAAAGTTTGGTTTTGATGATTAAGAACTTAATGCTGACTTTCCAGATTGCAGTTTCATATAGAGCAATAAGTTGCCAGATAGGAATGAATAAGAGATATAGACATAAGAAAAATTATCAAAGATAGATCAAGAGAACTTTGTAATAAATGCCAGGAATAGTGGGGGCAGAGAGTGGTAGACCTTTTAACCAGTAAGTTTATAGTGAAAAGGGGCACTGCCTGTAGGAGGCAACAAGGATATGGGGAGGTTGTTTTTTTTTACTACAGGTGGTGACATGAAGTATTTAGAAGACAAGAAGTAACCATTGCTGGGGATTAACATGGAAGCAAGGACCTCCATGAGTTGGAAGGGCTAGTGATACTGTTTTTTACATGGTACTTGGGCGGCTTTGGGGCACTATTGTTGTCTTCATTTTTCATGTGTGGTCTCTAACCTTGTACCAGGGAAGAATTGGAGCCTACTATTCCTTTTTTAAAAAAATCCTCACCTGAAGATATGCTCATTGATTTGAGAAAGACAGAGAGAGACATATCAAAGTGAGAGAGAAACATCAATCAGTTGCCTCCCATATGTACCCTGACTGGGGATTGAACCTGCGACCTAGGCATATATCTTAACTAGGAATCGAACCCACAACCTTTTGGTGTCTGGGGCAACACCCTATCCAACCAATCACCTGGCCATGGCAAGCCTGCTATTCTTTTGCCTCTCTTCTTCAACTTGTGGACATTATAATCTTTGAGAAATCTCAAAATGTTTGCCATTTACAAACACGTTGGAGGCACACATTTAAGACTAGTGGGAGTTATAAGAAGTAGTGTGGACACTAGATGAGACAACTGTTTGATAAAATGTCTTATTTCCTAAAAGCCCAGAAAGAAAATGGCTGTTTCTCATTAGTTAGTTTGAATCAAGTTTCATCAGACCCTCTGGTCTATTCAGGCACTGTGCTAGGACCATAGTGACTAGAGATGAGCACCTGCCTTAGTGAGCTTACACTTACTTAAGTAAGCACAAAATATCCATGATGTAGGACCTTCATTCATTCAGTTAATATTTAAAGTTTATGTTTATAACAGCGTGTGTCAACTTCTGTGCTAAGTAATGAGATAAAACGAGAAAGGCGACACAGATCTTTCCCTCAAAGTCTTTTTAGTGCATAGGTACAAATTACTGACTTAGTTTTGTAGTAACCAGCTCCATTGCTATGGTACAAAGTAGCAATACAGTTTAATCAGGGATCACAGTGGTAGGAAAATCAGAAAAAAAAATCATTTATCATTCATTTAAGCTGTATCTTGAAAGGGTAGATAGGTTTTCGATAGACAAAGAAAGGGTTAGTGAAACTTGACTGAGGTGTTTTCTGACAGAGGCAATAACAACAAAAGACGATCAAAGCAGGGAAACTATTTGAACAGCCCAAGTGATATTAGAGGATAGTGATGCTTCAGTGGTCCCTTATTCTAGTCCTCAATGTTGAGTGTACATTAGAATCACCTCAGAGAGCTTGTTACAATGCAGATTCCCAGGCACTGCCCCCTTCTGAGTCATGAAACCTAGAGAGTGATCCAAGAACCTGCATTATTTTCTGAATTCCTATTCTTTTCTGTTTAATAAGAACATTGGATGGTTCTAATTCAGATTTTCCTCGAATTCCACACTTAGAAACACTGACCTGGTCCCAAACATTCCATCAGTGATTGAAGAACCCCTTTTTAAGCATCTTTGCTAAGTGGTTGTCCCTCCTTTTGCATGAAGTGGCACTGTCTTTCCAGGTAGCATATTCAGTCTTTGAATAGCCCAGCTAAGAAAGCTTTTCCCTTTTATTGAGCTGAAATTTCTCTGTCTATTCTATCCATTGATTTTAGCTCTCCTCTCTTGAGGCCAGAGAAAACAATAATAGATATCTTCCCATGTGAGAGCCCTTCACGTTTTGGAAGCCTCTCTTCTGTAGGCTGAGCACATCCAGGTCCTTCCTGGTTTGCTTTTGAGTCCTTTCTCCCTCCTGGAAGCTTGCCTTTGAATGGACTCCAGCTTTTGGTGACCTTTGTAGAGTGTAACACCCAGAACTAAACATTATTACTGCATGGTCTCTGAGTTGTAAGTGAATAGTACCCAGGTGGGCCATGTGGTTTTATCAATTATTTTCTCATATGGTCCTCATAAATATTGTAATGGAAACATGGGGACAAAGGGTTGATTGGAATAATCTTTATTAAGAGACTATATACCACTGAGAAAAGAAAGGGACTGGGGCTGGCTTATATGCTTGGTTGTTGGAATGTAACTGAATGAGAGGGAATACTGTCCTTGTCCCTTTTGCCCCGTGCTTAATTTTACTGTCATCTTTGTTTATAAAAATATGTATCGCTCACTTCTTTTCTCCCTCTTATGGCATTCTCTCCTCCCCTCCCCTTCCCTCCCCTCCCCTCCTTTCCGTGTTAAGAACTTTGTTATCTGTGCTTTCATGTCATCCAGGTATTTTCGGGTAAGGCAAAAGCAAGACAGTCCTGGAGAACTGGGACAGTTGGAGACGGGCTGAGGGACAGAGCAAAGGCAGTCATTTCCAGCTCCTTCCTTCTCCGGTGTGATCTTCGACACGCCCTGATTGCTGTAGGAGGTTTTTAGGCTTGGGGCTCTGGGGTTGAGTAACCAGAGCTACAGCTGAGCAGGTTGAATTTAAATCATAAATTGCCTCTTGGAGGGTTAATGTATGTCTCTCTAAGTCTGTTTAAAAGCTATTGAACAGGACCAAGAACATTCACTGATCTTCCTGCAGGCTTCATTCTCCTATGGCTAAATTTTAGCTCAGATTTTGTGTCCCACCAGCATTTTTGAATTTACCCTCAGAAAAGCTTAAATATCAATTGTTTCAAGATGGGGTGCTTCTCCAACCTGATAAACCATATCATGTAGCCTTCTTCTCATAAACAGGCTCGCAGGAAGGGAAAAAGAGAGGACTCGATACAGATTTTTTTTTTCCTTTTGTAATCTTACTTATTTAGAAAGGATGTCTACTAATTAGCTCTTTTGTGTCAAAGTTCAGTATACTGGACAAAGTCTATACTCTCACTTCCTCGAATTTTTTTCATTTGCTTGCCCTTTGGCAACATACTAAATTTGTTGATGACTGTAAGAGCTCTTGTTTTTTCTGTTTTTCTTCCGGAATAAGGTTGCCACTGGTTACATGAAGTCAGTCACAGTTTCCAAATATTGCTGTTTTCGTTTCTTTTTGACTTTGCTGAATTATTTGCAACATCTTTTGTTTGTTTCTTGTTATAGCAGGTGATTGAAAAGTCCTTCTCCCTATTTTTCTGGTCCCAAAATTGACAGCTGAATTGTAACAAATTGCTATATCCAGTGACCTAAATTCTCTGTCCCTGATTGATGGGTCATACATACCTCCTTGAGTACTGACAAAGCAGTTGGGTTTTTGTGAGTCTTCACTGTACTGCAGTGTTTTGTCTCAGTACTGGTCATCTTTTGTTAAGACTGATAGAGTTTTCTTTAAATAAAACTGCAGTTAAGTAATCTTGGCAAAAATAATCCAAGCAATGACAGGTTTGTTTGTTTTTTTGATGAGTTGTAAAATTGTCATTAATAAAGAAAAAAAAAACGTGGGGATGAGTTATTGTTGTTGTTTTTTTAACCAAGATTTTTAAAGGATCATTCAAGCTTTCTAATTAGCCAGGTATGCATAGGAATTTTGCCTTCCCTGTTTAATTTGTCTAGATTTGTGTGCAGGATTTGATTTAGGACTTTGCAGTATCTTTGGAGAGATTAATTTCACTCTGCCTACCTCTTTAATGTTGTGTAGTGAACATTTGCTTTGGCATAAAACAGACCTGGGTTCAAGTACAACTGTATGACCTTCAGTAAGCTACTTCTCTAAGCCGCAATTTTCTTTTCTATTAAATATATGGCAAATACTAGACTCTGCCTCATAGAGTGCAGGATTAAATGACATCATAAATGTACTCGGTGCCTGGCATAGAGTTAGCACTCAGTAAATGTCAGGTATCAGTGATGAACAAGAGTTTTATGAACACAGTCCACCTCACTGTCTAATGGTGGAGAAGACAATGAACAAATCCTTGTAAGAGTAATTGTTTAATTAGATTACCTATGTGCATGGGCAAAGTACAGGGTGCATTTAAAGTGGCCGCTTTTCTGTGGTCAGTCCCTTGTGGTGGTTTACACTGAATGAATGTGTTTGGTCTTCAGCTAGGCAGATACATTTCTGCTAGAAAGGATGTGAGCCGTGAGGGTGGAGTCCTCACTACGTAGGTGCCTTGCTTTTTGTTTTGCTCTAATGTTTATCCATAGGGTCAGTGAGAACTTCCTAGGAGGATCAGCAAGGCCTCTGTCTGTGGGGAGACGAATTGCATTACTGACATTTAATATACTCTTTCAACTACCATCTAGATTGTGTGCTTCTGGAACTGAGTTTTCCAATTCAGCAGTGGAAACATTTTTTCTCTCTTCAGCAGTGGTTCGCGTGATGTTCCGTATATAGGCTCTCAGTAAATTTGATTGGCCAAGAGATAAGCACATGGACTAAGCACATGGTCTTTTGTCCTTTCTGACATCTCGCCAGATTATGTGGTAACAATGTCAACACAACTGTCTTCTGAACTGTAAATTCTGTACATTCATTCCAAGATCTGCTGGTGATATTTTTTATTTCAATGTGTGATCATTCAGACATTTTTGTATTTCTGCCCGACTGTCTGCATTTAATGAAGAAACTATAATGATACAGATAACCCAAAAAGGTTAAAAAGATGTCTACTATAAGAATTTTTTAATAGAGAGTGAATCTCCAATATTCTTTGAATGTATAAACCTTAGAGTAATCAAATGATAATGTTAGGAAGAATGACTTGAAGGAGGGTTTTGTTAGATCACACTAACTCACTGTCAGGCTAACATAATTTATTTTAAGTTCATAATTACTAGGTTAGTCGGTCGTTCTTGGTATACTTTGACTTCCACCAACCTTTTATGAGACTATTCAGTTTGAGTGCTGGTCAAATGTGGGGGCAGTCAACCAAAAAGGAGTTAGGACCAAAAAAGCCAGTGGATCGTTTAAGACAGTGATAATCTACAGATATTGCTGCAACAGTCAGAGTAGGCAGGGTTTTGCAGTAGTAACAAACTACTCTAAAATCTTAAGTGGCTTCTCGCTATTCAACATTTTCAGTGAGAGTTGGTAGGGGGCTGTGCTCACTGAAGTCTGTCAGGGGCCCAGACTGACAGAGATTCCTTCTCAGCACATGCTTCCATGACTGTCGAAGCAAGGGAAAGGTAGTTCCAAGCTGTTAAATCTTTCAGCTCAGACGTAGCTCAGGTCCTTCCATTTACAGCTCGTGTGGCACCATCCAGCCGCAGAGGAATAGGCCATTCAGTCTGCCCTTGGCCTAGATGAGAGAACTGGATAGCGATATCAGTGAGTAAGAATAGTGAGCAATTATGAATACGTTGATGAATCTTCTCTTGATGAAGTTGCCTTTGTGTGTATGTTGGGCTTGAGAAGTTAGTTTTTAACATTGTATTTGACAAATTAGACTGTTTCAATAAAGCTGTTTTAACATATAGTTTGTGACATACGCATAACAAAATCGTGTTAGAATAACAGTAGTTAATACCAACATAGCACTTACTCTGTATAAGGCCCTGTTCTAAGCATTTTATGTATTTTAGTTCATTTAATCCCCTAATAACTCTATGAAAAAGGTACTTACTGCCCCCTTCATTTAAAGATATTTAATGTAAAGCACAGCAAGTTTGATTAAGAAGCCCAAAGTTGTGTGACTAGGAAGTAACAAAGCCAGGATTTTAACTTGATTAATCTGGCTCCAGAGGCCACACTTTTAACAAATAGGCTACATGGTAGTTTAAAAATTTCATAGCAGATCATTTTCCTCAGAAAATTGATTTCTTAAATAATTATTCTATGTGCCATAATGAGGACTCCTAAGACAAGAAGAGGGAAATTGAGGTCTTGGCATGGGGCTGGACTAGGTGACCAAGAAATTTCTTTCTAGCCATGTGATTCTATTGTGATAACTGAGTAAATTAAAAAAAAAAAAAAAAAGAGTGTGCCAGTTACTGTGCTAGTCTCTGGGGATTTACAATAATGAATAAAACAGACACAGTCCCTGTTCTCATGAAGATTTTTGTTCCTGTGGAGTGGACAGTCATTGAAAGAAAACACAAAAGTTCCATTAAGGCCTGTAGCCAGGGAGTTTAACATCTTCTGAGAGAGCCAGGAAGACAAGGAGAAGGGAAGGGGAAGTGCAATGAATGCCCAGTGCTGAGAGGCAGGTGACCAGTGAGGAACTGGGAGAAGTCTGTTGTGAACAGAGCAGAGACCAAGGGCAGGAGTGTCGCATGGATGCAGGCCTGTAGACACAGGAAACCATTAAGCCAGGAAATGACATGACCAGATCTGTGTGTTTAAAAACCACTCTTGGCAGAGGTACAGAATGGATTAGACAGAAGCAAGGGTGGATCAGGGAGACCAATGAGACTGTTATAGCAATTTTCCTGAGAGAGGATACTTAGGAGACTAAGGCCGTGGCAGTAGGGGTGGGAGATGCAAGTAGATTTGAAAGATTTAGAAGGAAGCTGGTTTAGGACTTGGTGATTAACTGGATGTGGGTGTGGAGTCAGTGGTGATAAGGAGAGAAGAGGAGGAGTGAGGGAGAGGGAGAGGGGAGATAAATTAAGGCCCATTTCCAGATTTCTGACTTGAGCAGCTGAGTGCTTGCTTTTCTCTGCAATGAGAGAGAATGGTGTAGAGACCTTTGGAGGGGAAGATGAGGAGCCTTGTCTACCTCTGTAGGTGGAAACAGGAGTAGAAAGGCAAGATAAGGGAGAAGGTGTGCATTGTGAAGTGAACATGAAAACACATGCCAGAAACAACAGGTTGGTGCTGATACATCTCTAGGTATTGGGACATGGGATGGTTCGGCCAGAGACACCCATCTCGTACCTTCATTTGGACGCAGGACCAACCCAGACTAATCTAAAGTGTGTCATGTATTTACTTTTTTTCACAGAGGACATTTGTTTGAAATATCAGGGTTTTAGTGTCTGTTGGTATTCCTCACAGCGGTCTAAATCTGTTTTTGTCTGAATAGGTCAGTGTAGATGTATTGTCCAGTCTTGTTTGGGAAATTGTTCATTTGTGACCCAAAATCCTATCATCACAGTCCATTTGCCTGCCAAGTAAATATTTGCTTGACATACAAAGCAGAAATTAGGATGATTCTATCCAGCTTGAGTTCCTTACAGTGTTTTTTTTAAAACTCTCGCTACTTCCATGTTCCATATCACAAATGAGACTATGCTACATTACTCCCTCCAGCTTTACCTGTCCCTAGGAATTTGTTGCTGAGCAGCGCGGATAGGGTAAAGCTTCTGATGGCGTCATATTAGCATGAGTGTCTTCTTTCTCTCTCAGCGCTCAGTATTTCTGTTTTTATTTTACATGTAGATATAGCAAGACTCTGTTACTATATGAATTCAAGTTTATTACAGACTAAATCTTGTTCCCACAAAATAATAGTTGAGTCTAACAAAACCCTGTCCCCCAACACTAGCATTATGAAGGTGCCATGATTCTGTTATATGTATTTTCATATATTCTAGTATTGGGGAGCCAGTATTTCTTGAATGGTTTTGCCTGAGCCCTTAAAATAGGAACTTTTGTTTTCTCTTAGGAATTTGGGGGAGGAAAGCTTTTTACTTAGGAGGGTCACTCTGGAACCAGACTGGGTTATCTCCTAGCTCTACACATTCTAGCTGTGTAACTTCAGGCTGTGTAACTGTATGACTTTAACTTTTGTTTATGCCATATATAAAAATGAACTGTTTTTAGTATCTTCTTCATAGCTGTCGTCAGGAATAACGTAAAGAACTTAGAATAGTACCTGGTACATAGTAAAGCTCAATAAATGTTAGCTATTGTTACATTCCTTGTATCTCCCAATATGTAAAATATGTAAAATGCTTAGAACAGGGAGAGGATAGGTTTTCTTATCTGTAATAGCATCTAATATAGTATTCTGTATTCAGAAAGCTCTTTTCTTCCTAAAAAAAAAATGTGTCAATTATTAAAGAAATGAGAGGGGCTTGGTACATCCAGAGGAATCAATAGCACCCAATAGCCCCTTTTCATCTGCGGACAGCCCTGTGGCACTTTGGGCCTGGGACTGGGTCAGACAGCGTTCAGTGCTTCTCGGAGGTTTCTCTTTTACCTTAGTGTTAACCATGAGTGCTGCAGAATGGTGGTTTTTACCCTCCGGGTTATAATTCTCTTTATTACCTTCATAGGCAGCCACCCAGCTCCTCTACTTCTCCACAGGATGTTTGTGGAAACCCTATGACAAAATGTATTATAGTTTTCTGTAGGTAAACTGTTTAAGTAACTTCGCTAGCTTTGAACTCAGTATTAAAAAATTCTAGATTTAGCCTCTGATAAATTTGTAAAGACAAAACAAATAAAACATTTAAGTTCTTAAAATTGCTAAAATTTCCATGATTTTAGGGTTGTAAAGAACTTAAAAATGATCTAGTATAATCCACTCATTTTACAGCTAATAAAAGAGGCCTATAGATGCTAATAATTTCTAAATTTTACGTAGCTCGTTAAAGGAATAACCATCACTGGAACCCAGATCTCCTGGCTCTCTGATCTTCTGTCTACATCACATTATCTCTTTTTTAAAAGTTTTATAAGATATGCCTAAATCTTTAATTGGTATATGTGATACAGAAGACCCTAATGCACTACAAAATTTACGTTGAACACACTAAAAATATGTCTGTTATGCCATAAATATGACATAACCCAAAAGTAATACATTAGCTATAATATACATTAAACATTTCATTAATAGTAATATTGCTTGCCTTTTTACAATTCGGAAGGAACCTGATGGGAGGAATTTAGATACCTTATATGAGAATGTTTGATACTTTCCAGAAATATTAAGAAAGTTGTCCAGAAGCTGGCCTAGCCTCTCAACCTATTCCCAATAGGCCTTCCCTCATAGTATAGCCTCAGCTGCCCTTGTCAAGGTCACCAGTTATTTCTGTAAGGCCAAGCCCAGTGGTCTGTTCTGAGTCCCAGCCCTCCTTCGCCTGCCAGTAGCGTTTGATTCCACTGATCAGACCCTGCTCCGTGAAACACTTCATTTACTTGACTCCAGGACACCGCGCTTCCTGGTTTGCTGCCTTCCTCACTGCTCCTACCTTGTGTGTGTCGCCAGTTCCTCCTGTCTCCCTGCCCTCTAAAATCGAATGCCCTGGACTCTGTCTGTGACTCTTTTCTCTATTTATACTCAGGGTCACTCTTGGTGATCTCAGTCAGGCTCAAGGGCTTTAAGCCATTTCTAGGCTGAAGACTCCCAAATTTATATATCCAGCCCAGACTTCTTTCTTCAACTCCAGACTCATCAATTCAGCTGCCTACTTGACACCTTTACTTGACTGTCTAATTGACATATGAAATGTAACATAAAGTCACAATCCTGAGCTGGGCTCTAAAATTCCCCTCATCCTGTAGTCTTCCATCGTTTGGTAAATAGCAACTTCAGTTTTTGGTTCAGGCCAAAAACCTTGGCATCATTTGCCAGTAAGCCCTGTTAGTTTTATCTTCAGAATTATTTCCAGAACATGATCTTTTCTCACCATCTCAACTACACCCTCCATCTCTATTCAACCACCTGCCCGCCTATCTCCTGCTGTGTTATTGCAACAGCCCAGCAACTGAGCTTCTACCCTTGCCTCCAAGAGTCTTTCCTCAACCCAACAGCCAAAAGTCCTTTAAAAATGTCCAATCATGCCACTGCTCATAACACTCCTTGCTCGTCTACAGTGATTTCCCATCCCACCTTAATGAAAAATCACACTCCTTATAGTGGCCTCTAAGACCCCACATTTTCTGGTTCCCCATTATCTCTTGGACTTTGTTTTTCACAACACTTTTTCTTGTTTTCTTCACTCCAGCCACACTGACCTTCTTGCTCTTCCTTGAACACACAAGTCATATTTTTGCCTGAGGACCATGGAACTTGCCATTCCCTCTGTTGGGACCTTTCCCCCCATTTCTGTATGGCTCATTTCCTCACCTTCGTCAGGTCTGCAGTCTTGCCATTTTCTCAGCAAGACCTTTGCTGACTATCCTGTTTTTAAGGTTGCCAACGCCTGTCCTTCATCTCTGTTTTATTTTTTCTCCATGCCAATTGCCACACACCATATATATTTTACTAATTCATTTTGTCTTATTTAATTTGTTTACTATCTCTCTCTCATTCCCAGGAAAATGAAGCTCCCCAGGATCTAAAACCAAACCTGGTACATAGTAGGTGCTCAATAAACATACATAAAATTGAAAAAGTGAATTCTTACTTCCTTTGTAGTTTTCAGAGGAAAGAAATTGTTCATCTAATTAAGGCCTGAAAGGCCAAAAGGTTCAATTCCTAGGCATGTTTATATTTGAAAATATTTCCTATTGGTAGTATGTGGGTGATATTTTGTGTACTGCTTTTTACTTACTCCCTTCTGAAATCAAGTCCTGTTCATCACTCCTATATTCCTGCCTGAAGAAATGAAGTTACCATATTTTTTGAACTATAAGACACTTCAGACCATAAGATGCACCTTAGGTTTTAGAGGAGGAAAATAGGAAAAAAAATTTTGAAGCAAAAAATGTGGTAAAATATTTGGTAACATAGTAACATAATATTTCACCAATGTAAGTGTAAACAGAACTCAACAGCAATATTAACAGCCATTATTACTGACTTTAAGCTTTAAGTACGGAAACTCCTCTAATCATCAGGGAACCCCAAGAACTCCTTGTCACTGCTGTCCACGTTTATGAAGCTCAG
Source organism: Micronycteris hirsuta (assembly GCA_004026765.1). Classification (NCBI taxonomy): domain Eukaryota; kingdom Metazoa; phylum Chordata; class Mammalia; order Chiroptera; family Phyllostomidae; genus Micronycteris; species Micronycteris hirsuta. Next base: position 5,605 of record PVJI01004384.1, on the reverse strand, counting down.
TTCCTCAGAATCACTAGCATCACTGTCTTCACTCTGTTCATAGAGGATGCCATCTTCAGAGCTAAGGCATTGCTGATGCCACATTTTTTGAAGGCCCTCACAGTGGTTTCATCCTTAACTGACTGCCGTGAGGTTTTCACCCACTCACACACTTGGGTGATAGTGGGCCTCTTCATTCGTCCAGCTGGTGTCAGATCACGGTTTCCAGCAGCCATCCATTTGTCCCACTCTTCTCTCATGAGAACTTTAAATGGCTTGTTGATGGAAACATCCAAAGGTTGCAACTGCTGGTAAGCCCCCCAGGAATTATGGCTAGATGGGTTTTCTTTTCTTTAAATCTGTTTTTTGTGGCTTCAGTGATATGTGCCCTAAACTGGTCAAGCACTAACAGAGCAAGTTTTTTCAGAAGCCCTCCATGATGTTTGGACCACACTTTTTCTGTCATATCTTCATGCCATTTTTGTCCATCCATCCTTCGTCATGAACATGAACAATAACTCCTCTTGGGATTGCCTCTTTTGGCATGTTTTTTCTGTTGAAAATCAGCATTGGTGGCAGTTTGGTGCCATTTGCACAGCAGGACAACACAACCGTGTAGTGGGTTTTATCATGCCCTGAGGTTTTCACGGTTATGGTTTTGGCATCTTTCACATCAACGGTCTTATTTGATAGAACATCAGAGGTTAATGGGACTTCACTCATGTTCCCAATCTGGCTTATTTCAAGTCCATTTTTCTTTCTTGCATCCAGTACAAATTTGTGAAAAGACACAATCTTGGATTCATATTCTATGGGCATTTTCTGTGCAATCCTACCGGTAGTTTGGTGCGCATAGCAAGGCCGCATCTCTTCACAAATCTGTGGCAGTGACCCAGTGAAGTCCTCCATGCCTTTCTCTGCAGCAAGGCGTTTGGCTTCATATATGGTCATTTCTGTAGATACCGAAAAGCCATTGTTCCTGTGACGTGTGATCCACTCTTTCATATCCACTTCTAACTGTGGCCATTTGGCAGCATGCCCATGAACACATTGTTTCGTTTTGCCCGTTTTTTGCAGTTGATCCTCCCGTTTCCTCCATTCCTGTATCATTTTTTTGCTTGGAGGTGGCCCAAAGCGTCTCTCTGCTCCTCTTTTCCCATGTTCTTTGGCGTGCTTCACCACCTCCAGTTTAAAAGGGATTTTATATGAAATCCTTTTCTGCTTTGACACTTTCCACAATTATGGTAGATTCAGCAGGAGACTACGGTATGCTATCATACCTTTCTACAACAAAATACAGTAATGACAGAATTATCAGCACTGTGTCCTTCGTAGTTATGGGGGCCCTGCAGCTGAGAACATCAGTGGATGATGCACTGTTATGGGGGATCTGCTGCTGACACTGTTATGGGGGATCTGCAGCTGACACTGTTATGGGGGGGACCTGCAGCTGACACTGTTATGGGGGATCTTCAGCTGACACTGTTATGGGGGACCTACTGCTGACACCGTTATGGGGGGATCTGCTCTGACATCGTTATGGGGGGATCTGCTCTGACACCATTATGGGGGGACCTGCTGCTGGCACCGTTATGGGGTTATCTGCTCTGACACCGTTATGGGGGGATCTGCTCTGACACTGTTATGGGGGGATCTTCTCTGACACTGTTATGGGGGTTCTACTGCTGACTCTATTATGGGGGGACCTGCTGCTGGAGGGACAGAGGTTGTGCAACACTCTTGTATGGGGACAGCACTTTTTCACAACCTGTGTGGCTCTGCAGCTGTTGCCAAATTACAGCTCCCATCATCCCAACCTGTCCAAGCATGATGGGAGTTGTAGTTTTGCAGCAGCTGAAGGGCCACATTGACAGGTGACCCTGCAGTAGAATTTGCCTATGATAATGTTAATGGGGGGTAACCAGTCACGTGATGGAGGCACATACGGGCGCCACAGGCTTTCTTCCCCTAACGTGCCTGCACCACCTGACCCTCCTCCCCAGCACTGTAGTATGCCACAGTGGGAACTCTGCCCCTGCCTCCCTTGCTTCACACCGCCAGGACACCCCTCCTCCCAGCCCAGGGCCCACAGCATCACCCCACTCCTGCTGCCATTGGCTTCCTGCAGTGGCGACCCTGCTCCTGCCTCCTGTGACACTGCTCCACCGCCACCCCCACCCCCACAGCGAGCCAGGTAAATTACATTCAGACTATAAGACGCACCCCCATTTTCCTCCCATTTTGAAGTGGGGAAAAAAAGTGCATCTTATAGTCTGAAAAATACGGTATATATTTGCCATCTGGGTTCTGAAAGGATGTTAGCCCCCAGGGTGTACCTCATATAGTGATCATCATCTCCCTACTTCAACTCCTTCTCTGCTGCCCAAGCTTATTGAGAGTCCAAGGTATACAAAAACAGTTTATTTATGTACTACATTGCCATATACCTATAAAAGAGTAGTAACATTTTTAAAGTCATATTCTTTCTATAAATGTGTAAGAACTTGATAGTCAGTACTGTTGATGTAAGTGAAGATGTCCTCCCCTCTCTTCCCAGAGATCACTGGGCTTTGGAGCCCAAGGTGTGTGTGGGGGAGGAGGGCAGGATCTGGATTAGAATTCCAGCTCTCACACTCATCCATCCTGCTGTATGACTTTGAAAAGGTTGCTTCAAATCTGACACTAGGTCTGACATATCACCTTTCAACACAGGTTACTTCCCTTTGCCTTTTCAGCTTCCTTTTTCCTTCTCTTCCCATCTCCCGCCCAGAGAAGAAATTCAGTTGCTGGATTTTTCACACCATAAATACAGAGCTCTCCCCATTTGAACACTGTCCCTTGCTTTAAAATTGTATTCTAGGCTAATCTTGTACATTTTAATTGTATGATCTTTCCCCCTTAATTATTATTAAGGAAACCATCTTTCTTATGTGAACTAAATACTGAGAAGGAAGCCCAAACTCTTCATTTGATAAGCATTGCAAAGTAAGACAGATATGTCTTGGATATAAGATTTAAAAAACAACTGTGTCAGAAAACCTGGAAAGGGAATTAGAGTTTCTACAGCCCTTCTCAAGATGTCATTCTTTTTTATTTTATGTTTTTAAAAGAATTTATTTACTTATTTTTTGACAGAAGGAAAAGGAGGGAGCAAAATAGGGAGAGAAACATCAATGTCTGATTGCCTCTCACAAACACCCCTACTGGGGACCTGGCCCGCAACCCAGGTGTGTACCCCGACTGGGAATAGAACTGGCGACCCTTTGGTTTGCAGGCCAGCACTCAATCCACTGAGACATACCACCCAGGGAAGATGTCATTTTTTTTAAAGAAATAACAATCAGTCCAGAAAAAGAGATTATTTTTATACTTCTTTTCAGCAAATAAAAATAAAAATTAATAATAATGGCAAAAGAACATGAATCCAAATAAGATATTTGCATCTTTGTATATTTCTTCTTCCTCCTGCTGTTGTGAGCTGACAAATTCTGCCATTGATAACCCTCAGAGCCATGGAACAAGGTACAGACTAGGACCCCGTTCTCTCTCGCCAGGAGTTGTACTGCTGCCACCCTCACATGGCTTCCCTAGGGCAGGAAGACACATCCAGGGGCACTTGTCATCCATGTTCATGTTTTCCCTCTATTTTTCTGTCACTTTGAACTTTCAATCTTGGAACATATACACGTGGTGTATGCAGGTTCACTCTGCATGTATAGTCATACTCCTTATTAAGTCTTGTATTTATTGCAATGTTATTAGTACATTGGTATAGTACAGCAGTTTCCAACTTTTTTCATCCCATGGCACACAAACTAATTACTAAAATTCTGTGGCACACCAAAAAATATGCTATGTTCTTTGCCAATCTAACAAAAAATAGATTTAATTTTGATTTATTCACACCAGACAGCTATTGTTGTGTTGACTGTTGTCATTTTTTTTATTTGACAATCTAAAGGAAAAGAGGTCAGTGCCCCTGACTAAATAGTAAGGCACTGCATGTTTTAAAAATTCTTGCAGCACACTGGTTGACAATCGGTGGTATAGAATACATTGTAACTGACTCAGCCCTCTTTGATAACATGTTTGATTCTTCATCTTTAGAAGCAATTGCTTGCTTTGGGTATCACAAGAAGTCAGGGGAAAACCTGGATGCTCCAAGAGTAGTACACATATACATATCCCTGTGACTACAGCTAGCATGATTGTAGATTTATAATTTATAGCACTTCCTGTTACAGAGACTGCAGAAGGGGCTCACTCTGCGACTGAATAGTGCCAAGAGATGACTCAGACAGACAGGGATTATGGTTCTTGCTGAAGAAAAAATGCAGGGCTAGGGAATGAGGCATCCGAACCTATCTTCCCCATCTTTTTTTTTTTTTTTAATGAAAAACTCCAAGAATGAGAATGCTGATGTTAACATATATCCAAATTAGAATTTGGATGGCTATTATTGCTTCATTAGTTTCATTGTTGAAGATTTCTTAGCTTTTCTTTCCAGTGTTAGACACTGAAATATTTGGAGGAAAGCGAGTGGGAGATTTGGATTTAAGATGGGAAATTGGAATGTTCCTCACTCTGCTGCTTCTATTAGCTGTTGCAAGAATCTTTCAGTCTGAGCCTCACATTTTACTTTAATAAAATGGTATGTCCTATTTATCTACTTAACAATACCAGGCAGAGATTCTGTATTACTTTCAGTTTCAAGATACTTAAGAGATTTATGGCATTTAATGATTTTGCTCCAAATTGTTAACTTTATATTCTGAGTGTTAATATTGAACATTCCCTTAGATGTGTGGTTATACCAGAATACTCTTAGGCCTCAATGTGTTAGTAGAAAGATAGTTGTTTTTGTTTTTTAGTCTGTTCTAGATTTTTTTAGAGAACAAATTTTTAATCATTCTTCCTCTAAGATTAAATTTAATAGTCATCTATGTCTTGTGCTTGTGAAAGGCTGAAAGGAAAATTGGGTAAACAACATGAGGCGGTAGGTGTCACTGGGCTAACAGTGAGTCAACAGAGCATACCCCCTTAGCTGTGGCAAAACAAATCAAATGCTATTTGCATTATATATATTCCTAGAACTTTTATTCCTAGAATAAAAGCATGTTTCCTGTTCTCTAAAAGTTCCTATGTGGAGAGATACTGATATTGCCCCTATATCCTTATCTATATCTCTATAGCTATATCCTCTTCTATATTGACATACCAAGATCTATAGATATCAATATAAGTTACCTATATCTGTGTATCTCTATATTTATATATGTGTAAACATACATACATACATGAAACAACAAAAACAAAATTTCATGTGTCATTATAGACTTTTTAAATGCAGACTGTTACTGGGGAGAGAGTGTAAGAGAAAGCTATTTGAATTTGGATTCACTTGTTCATCAAATATTGAACGAGTGCTTGGCACTCACTATTCTAGTCACTGAGAATATACAGCAATGAACCCAACATATATGATCCCTGTTGTTGTGGAGCTTGTATTTTATGGTGGAGTAAAGAAATACAATAAACAGTTAAATAAAAATGGCGATTTCAAATATGATGAATACTAGAATAAAATAAAATATGTTGAGGAATGGGAAACCTTAAATTGGGTGGT
>PVJI01004383.1:0-109067 GCA_004026765.1 Micronycteris hirsuta | reverse complement strand
TAGGCCAAACTACCAAGACAGGGAGTCATAGCAGCTCTACCTAATACATAGAAACAAACACATGGAGGCTGCCAAAATGAGGAGAAAATGAAACATGGCCCAAATGAAAGAACAGATCAAAACTCCAGAGAAAAGAGCTAAACAAAATAGAGATAAGCAATTTATCAGATGCAGAATTCAAAGCACTGGTTATAAGGATGCTCAAGGAACTTAGTGAGGACCACAGCAGCATAAAAAAGATCCAGTCAGAAACCAAGGATTCACTAATTGAAATATGGAGCAATTTATAGGGAAACAACAGTAGAGTGAATGAAGCTGAGAATCAAATCAATGATTTGAAACATAAGGAAGCAAAAAACAACAAGTCAGAATAGGAAGAAAAATGAATCCAAAGAAATGAGGATAGTATAAGTAGCCTCTGGGACAACTTCAAGAAGTCCAACATTTACATGATAGAGGTGGCAGAAGGAGAAGAGAAAGAGCAAGAAATTGGAAATCTATTTGAAAAAAATAATGAAAGAAAAGTTTCCTAACTTGCTGAAGGAAATAGGCATGCAAGTCCAGGAAGCATATAAAGTCCCAAACAAGACAGATGCAAAGAAGCTCACTCCAAGACACATCACAATTAAAATGTGAAAGGTTAAAGATAAAAAGAGAATCTTAAAAGCAGCAAGAGAAAAGCAGTTAGTTACCTACAGGGGAGTTCCCATAAGATCATCAGCTGATTTCTCAAAAGAAACTTTGCAGGCTAGAAGGGACTGGCAAGAAATATTCAAAGTCATGAAAAGCAGGGACCTACAGCCAAGATCGCTTTACTCAGCAAAGCTATCATTTGGATTCAAAGGGCAGATAAAGAGCCCCCCAGATAAGAAAAAAAACTAAAGGACTTCATCATCACCAAACAATTATTATATGAAATGTTAAAGGAACTTATTTAAGAAAAAGAAGATCAAAACTATGAACAATAAAATGGCAAAAATCATATCTACCAACAATTGAATCTAAAAACCTAAGAAGAACAGACAGAATCATGGACACAAAGAGGGTTTTGATGGTTGCTTTATGGGCAAGGGGTGTGGGGGAATGGGCGGAGAGGGAATTAAGAAGTACAAATAGGTAGTTACAAAATAGCCATGGGTATGTAAAGTACAGTATAGAAAACAGAGTAGCCAAAGAACTTATATGCATGATCCATGGACATGAACAACAGTGGAGGGATTGCCTAGGGGTGTGGAGGGTGATGGGTGGAGGGGCACAAAGGGGGAAAAATCATGACAACTGTAATAGCATAATCAATAAAATATTTTTAAAAAAGATATGAAAAAAAAAGAGATGAGATAACCTTGGCTGGTGTAGCTCAGTGGATTGAGCGTGGGCCTGGGAACCAAAAGGGTCATTGGTTCGATTCCCAGTCAGGGCACATGCCTGGGTTGCAGGCCAGGTCCCTAGTTGGGGACGCGCAAGAGGCAACCACGCACACTGATGTTTCTCTCCTCTCTTTCTCCCTCCTTTCTCCTGTCTAAAAATAAATAAATAAAATATTTTTAAAAAAGAGATGAGAAAATATTAAACTATAACAATATAATACATTTAAACCTAAATATGCCAATAACTACTTAAGGTATAAATGATCTCAACACCTCAACTGTAAGGCAGAAATTGCCAGATAGGATAAAAAAGCAAAACCAACTCTACACTATGGAAAAGAAACACACTTTGCATATTAAGATACACATAGATTAAAAGAAAAGGATGGAAAAGATTTATTATGCTAACACTGAATATAGCTGAGTAGCAATATTAGGTAAAGTAGATTCAGAACAAAGAATATTACCATGGATAATGTCAATTTATCAGAAAGACATAACAATATTAAATATATGTGCATCTAATAACAGAACTTCATAATACATGAAGTAGAAATAATATAACTTCAGAGAGAAATAGAGAAATCCATAATTGTAGTCCAAAATTTCATTAGCTTTCTCTCAGTAATGGATACAATAATAAGACAGAAAATAATTATATGACATAGAATAAGAAACCAACACAGTCAGCTTGATCTTATTGATCTTTATAGAGCACTATATCCATTAGCAGCAAAATATGCATTCTTTTTCAGTGCATATGGAACATTCATCAAGATAAACCATTTCTTGAGCCATAGAGCAATTCTCAATACGTTTTAAAGGATTCAAGTCATATGAAAAATATTCTTGACCACAAGGGAATTAATGAAGAAATCAATAGCACAAATCTTCAAATATTTGGAAACTAATGAATGTACTTCAAAATAGCTCATAAGTCAAAGAGGAAATCAAAAAGGAAATGAGAAATTATTTTTGATTGAATGAAAATGAAAAGTCGTGTATCAAAAGCAATATGTAAGTGGAAATTTACAATGCTAAGGGCTTATAAGAAAAAAGTCTCAAATCAGTATCCTCAGCTTCCATCCTAAGAAACTAAAAAAGGGAGCAAGTGAGACCAGGAATACTAAACATCAGAGCAGAAATCAAAATAGATAACAAGAACAAAAAAACCCACAAACAGAAAAGACAATCAATGAAAGCAAATGCTGTTGATTAAGAATATCAGTAACTTCCGGACAAGATGGAGGCATAGGTACACATGCCATGCCTCCTCACACAACCAAAAGAGGAAAAACAACAATTTAAAAACAAAACCAGCCAGATCTGACAGAACATTGAACTGAGTGGAAGTCCGACAACCAAGGAGTTAAAGAAGACACATTCACCCAGACCGGTAAGCAGGGCGGAGCTGTGTGGAGAGCGCTTGGTGAGACGTGTTTTGTGGAGCGGTACAGCGGCGCTCCAGCTGCCCGGAGGGGCCTGTGGCAGGCGTGCCTGGCCAGAACGCGGCAGGCGAACTTGGTGAAACTGGGGCTGAGACTGGTGGACTGGGTGGTCCCTCATTCGTGCGCAGATAAACCAGGAGGAAAACCTGGGGAGCAGAACAGACCATGCGGCCCATAAACGCAGGGAGGTAAAGCCTCAAATCACCAATTGAAAACACCTGTGGGGGTTGAGGTGGCAGTGGGAGGAACTCCCAGTCTCACAGGAGAGTTCGCTGGGGAGACCCACAGGGACTTGGAACTGTGCAGGCCTGCCCACTCACCCCGGAGCCAGCAAAGAAGGGCTCAACTTGCTTGTGGGTGGTTGGGGAGGTGTGGAGAGCAGAGTGGGCACCATTGTTCTCTCAGGCCCCGCCCCCACAGACAGCATCACAACCCAACCATGTGAGTTACCCCACCCTGGTGAACACCTAAGGCTCCGCCCCTTAAAGTAACAGGCTCACCAAGAAAAAAAAAATGGCCCTAATGAAAGAACACATCAAAGCTCCAGAAAAGATATGACTAAGTGATGAAGAGATAGCCAACCTATCAGATGCACAGTTCAAAACACTGGTAATTAGGATGCTCACAGGATTCGAAGAAAGATTGTCATGATTAATTGAACAAATGACGGATAATATAAAAGAAATGAGAGAAAATATCCAGAGAACCGATAGGGATGAGAAGGAAACTGGGACTCAAATCAACGGAGTGGACCAGCAGAAAGAAAAAAAACATCCAACCAGAAAAGAATGAAGAAACAAGAATTCAAAAAACTGAGGAGAGGCTTAGGAACCTCCAGGACATCTTTAAACGTCCCAACATCCGAGTCATAGGGGTGCCAGAGGGAGAAGAGGGAGACCAAGGGATTGAAAACTTATTTGAACAAATAATGAAGGAGAACTTCCCCAAGCTGGTGAAGGAAATAGACTTTCAGGAAGTCCAGGAAGCTCAGAGAGTCCCAAAGAAGTTGGACACAAAGAGGAACACACCAAGACACATCATACTGACATTACCCAAGATTAAAAATAAGGAGAGACAGTTACCTACAAAGGAATTCCCATAAGACTGTCAGCTGATTTCTCAAAGGAGACCTTGCAGGCAAGAAGGGGCTGGAGAGAAGTATTCCAAGTCATGAAAGGCAGGGACCTACATCCAAGAATACTCTATCCAGCAAAGCTATCATTTAGAATGGAAGGGCAGATAAAGTGCTTCTCAGATAAGGTCAAGTTCAAGGAGCTCATCATCACCCAGTCTTTATTTTATGAAATGTTAAAGGTATTTATATAAGTCATGGAGAGATATCAACAGGGGAGTGGTAGGGGGAGAGAGGGGAAAAAGGTGCAGAGAATAAGTATCATAAATGGTAGGTAGAAAACAGACAGGGGGAGGTTAGGAATAGTATAGGAAATGTAGAAGAAAACTTATGTGTATGACCTATGGACAAAAACTAAAGGGCGGGGAGTGGGGGGTGTAGGGGAATAAAGGGGGGGAATGGGACAACTGTAATAGCATAATCAATAAAATATATTAAAAAAAGAATATCAGTAAAATAAAAAAACCTCTAGCCAGACTAATCAGGATAAAAAGAGAGCAGACACAATTTACTAATATCATGAATTATACAGGAGACATCACTACAAATTCTACAGATATTATAAAGAGTGTTATTCCAATCATTCTATCAAATTAGATGAACAAATTCCTTGAGAGACACAAACTACCAAAGTCATTCAAGAAATATTTAATAATGTGAAAGCCCAGATTCTTTAAAGAAAAAATCTCCACAAAATAAAGAGAAAGTCTTTAACCCAATAATAGGAATCTATGGAAAACCTGCATATAACATTATATTTAATGGCAAAGGACCAAATACTTTCCCCCTAAGACCAAGAATAAGACAAGATGTTCTCTCTCACTAATTCTATCCAATATTGTCCTGGAGGTCCTAGCCAGTGCAATAAAGTTAAAAAAAATGAAATGAAAGACATCCAGTTTGAAAGGAAGAGGTAAAACTTTATTTAAAAGTCACCTATAAGTGGAACCTAATCAACAAAACAAAATATAATGAGAGACATTGAAATAAAGAACTAACTGACAGTAACCAGAGGGGAGGGGGAAGACGATAAGGGGAAAGAAGGGGAAGGGTCAAGTAACATGTATAAAAGACCCATGGACAAAGCCAAAGGGGAGTAGGATTGAGGGTGGGAGATGGGGATGGGTGGGGCAGGGGAAGTGGTGGCAGGAAAATGGAGACAACTACTTGAAAAATACTTTTTTAAAAGAAGAAAGTCAACTGATGATCTATATAGAATATTCAATGGAATCTACAGAAAAGCTACTAGAATTAATGAATGAGTTTAGCATGGTTTCAAAATACAATATCAATATACAAACATCAGTTGTGCATACTGATTGTTCAACGATCAAAATTGAAAGTAAAAAAATTTATAACAGCATCAAAAATATGAAATACTTAGGGATAAATTTAATTAAAAATTAAAACCTATATACTGAAAACTACAAAACCTTTCTGAGAAATTAATGGAGACCTAAATAAAGGGAGAGGTGTGCATTTTTCATGGGTGCTATGAACTGAATGTTTGCTTTCTCCCCTGTCCTCCAAATTCTTAGCTTGAAATCTAGTCTTTAATGTGATGGTGTTTGGAGGCAGGGCCTTTTGGAGGTAATAGGTCATGAGGGTGGAGCCCTCATGAATGGGATTAGTGCCCTTATTAGAAGAGGGCAGAGAGCTCTGCAGTACTCTTCCCATTAGGTGAGGATACAGCAAGAATTCAGCCATCTGTAAACTGAAAGAAGGCTATTGCCAGAACTCAAACATGTTGGCACCATAACCTTGGATTCCCAGCTTCCAGAACTATGAGAAATAAATTTGCTTTATTTATAAGCCATCCGATCTATGGCAATTTGTTGCAGCTAAAGGGAACTCCATATTAAGATGTCATTTCTCCCCTAATTGATCTGTAGATTCACTGCAGCCTCAAAATCCTAGGCGACCTTCTTTAGAAATTGATAACCTCATTTTAAAATTCATGGGAAAATGTATCTAGAATAGCCAAAACAACTTTAAAAACAGGAAAAAAGTTAGAGGACTATCAATACCTGTTCATTATTTTGAATGAAAGAATGATTTTACGGGTGTATACATATGTTAAAATGTACCAAATTGACACTTTAAATATGTGCAGTTTATTGTATGTACTTTATACCTCAATAGAGCTGTTTTTAAAAAGCTAATAGGAAAATGAGAGTAGGAAATGAGAATAGGAAAATAGGAAATGAGAATAGGAAAATAGGAAAAACTAATAGGAAAATTGATCTTATTGATCTTTGTAGAGCACTATATCCATTAGCAGCAAAATATGCATTCTTTTTCAGTGCATATGGAACATTCATCAAGATAGACCATTTCTTGAGCCATAGAGCAATTCTCAATACATTTTAAAGGATTCAAGTCATACGAAAAATATTCTTGACCACAATGGAATTAATGAAGAAATCAAAAGCACAAATCTTCAAATATTTGGAAACTAATGAATGTACTTCAAAATAGCTCATAAGTCAAAGAGGAAATCAAAAAATAAAAGGAACATAGAACAGGTTGGAAAAGTAAAACAAATAGTAAGGTACTAGATTTTCAATTCATTTATGTTGGTAATTATCTTAATAATTATATTATTACAATTAAAAGACGAACATTGAGCTAAAGAATAAACATTAAAAATGATTATTAAAATATTTTTGCTCTCTGAAAAATCCCTTTATTATTATTTTTTAATTTTTTTAAATAAAAGTTTTTTCAATTACACTTTACATTCAATATTATTTTGTATTAGTTTCAAGTGTACAGCGTATGTATTAGACAATCGTACACCTTACAAACTCTACCTCTGATGTTTCTAGTATGCAACTGGTACTTTACCTAGTTATTCCAGTATTATTGACTATATTCCCTATGCTATACTTTACATACCCATGACTATTTTGTAACTACTAATCTGTACCTCTCAATTTCTTCACACTGGCAACTATCAGTCTATTCTCTATCAATGAGACTGTTTCTGTTTTGTTTGTCCATTTATATTGTTCTTTAGATTCCACATTTAAATGAGATCATATAGTCTCTGACTATATGTTTCTCTGACTGACTTACTTCACTTAGCATTATACCTCAGTGTCCATCCATGCTATCACAAATGGTAAATTTTCTATCTTTTTTGCAGCTGAGTAGTATTCTACTGTGTAAATGTACCACCATTTTTTTATTCACTCATTTACTGATAGGCACTTGGGCTGCTTCCAAATCTTAGCTATTGTAAGTAACACTGCTATGAGTATAGGGATGCATATATCCTTTCAAATTAGTGTTTTAGGTTTCTTTGACTACGATATTCCCAGAAGTGGAATTGCTGGGTCATATAGCAGTTCCATTTTTAATCTTTTGAGGAACTTCTTTACTGTTTTCCACAGTGGCTGCACCAGTCTGCATTCTCACCAACAATGCACAGGGGTTTCCTTTTCTCTACATTCTTGCCAGCACTTGTTTGTTGATTTATTGATGATAGCCATTCTGACAGGTGTGAGGTGATACCTCCTTGTGGTTTAAATTTGCATTTCTCTGATGATTAGTGACACTGAGCATCTTTTCATATGTCTATTGGCCATCTATATGTCCTCTTTGGAGAAGTGTTTATTTAGGCCTTATGCCCACTTTTAATTTGGGTTATTTGAGGGTTTTTTCATGTTGAGTTGTATGATTCTTTAAAATAAATTTTGGATATTAACCCCTTTTCAGATGTATCATTGGTGAATATGTTCTCCCATTCATTGGGTTGTCTTTTCATTTAGTTGATGATTTCCTTTGCTGTGAAAAACATTTTTCATTTGATATAGTGCCATTTGTTTATTTGGTGTTTTTGTTTGTTTGTTTGTTTCCCTTGCCAGAGGAGATGTCAGAAAAAATACTGCCAAGAGAAATGTCTGAGATTTTACAGCCTATGTTTCTTCCAGAATTTTTACGGTTTCAAGTCTAACATTTAGGTCTTTAATCCATTTTGAGTTAATTCTTGTACATGCTATAAGAAGGTGGTCTAGTTTCATTTTTTGTACATGTCTGTCTATTTTCCAAACACCATTTATTAAACTGTCTTTTCCTGATTCTATGTTCTTGCCTTCTTTGTAAAATATTAATTGACCATATACACAAGGGTTTATTTCTTTCTGAGCTCTCTATTTTGTTCCATTGATCTATATGTCTGTTTTTATGCCAGTACCATGCTGTTTTGACTACTATGGCCTTGTAGGATAGTTTGATAGCAGATAGCATGATACCTCCAATTCTGTTCTTCTTTCTCCAGACTGTTGTGGCTATTCATGGTCTTTTGTGGTTCCATATAAGGTTTTGGATTATTTGTTCTAGTTCTGTGAAATACATCATTGGTATCTTGACAGGAATTGAGTTGAATCTATAGATTGCTTTGTGTAGTATGGACATTTTAACAATATTAATTCTTCTTATCCATAAGCATGTACCAAATGGAATGGTATATGCTTCCATTTATTTCTATTTTTTTAGTTTATTTATTTATTTATTTTATTGATTGTACTATTATGGTTGTCCCATTTCCCCTCCCCCAACTAGTCACCCCCCCACACACACCCCCATTCCCCGCCCTTTAGTTTTTGTCCATGGGTCATAAACATAAGTTCCCTGGCTTTCACATTTCCCATACTATTTTCAACCTCCCCCTGTCCGTTTTCTACCTACCATTTATGCTACCCATTCTCTGTACTTTCTCCTTCTCTCTCCCCCTCCCATTCCCCTGTTGATATCTCTCCATGACTTATATAAATACCTTTAACATTTCATAAAATAAAGACTGGGTGATGATGAACTCCTTGAACTTGACCTTATCTGAGAAGCACTTTATCTGCCCTTCCATTCTAAATGATAGCTTTGCTGGATAGAGTATTCTTGGATGTAGGTCCTTGCCTTTCATGACCTGGAATACTTCTCTCCAGCCCCTTCCTGCCTGCAAAATCTCTTTTGAGAAATCAGCTGACAATCTTATGGGAATTCCTTTGTAGGTAACTGTCTCCTTTTCTCTTGCTGCTTCTAAAATTCTCTCCTTATTTTTAATCTTGGGTAATGTCAGTATGATGTGTCTTGGTGTGTTCCTCTTTGTGTCCAACTTCTTTGGGACTCTCTGAGCTTCCTGGACTTCCTGAAAGTCTATTTCCTTTACCAGCTTGGGGAAGTTCTCCTTCATTATTTGTTCAAATAAGTTTTCAATCCCTTGGTCTTCCCCTTCTCCCTCTGGCACCCCATATGACTCGGATGTTGGGACGTTTAAAGATGTCCTGGAGGTTCCTAAGCCTCTCCTCAGTTTTTTGAATTCTTGTTTCTTCATTCTTTTCTGGTTGGATGTTTTTTTCTTTCTGCTGGTCCACACAGTTGATTTGAGTCCCAGTTTCCTTCCCATCACTATTGGTTCCCTGTACATCTCCCTTCATTTCTCTTAGTGTATTCTCATATTTTCATCTAATTTGTGACCAAATTCAACCAATCCTGTGAGCATCCTGATTACCAGTGTTTTGAACTGTGCATCTGATAGGTTGGCTATCTTTTCATGGCTTAGTTGTATTTTTTCTGGAGTTTTGATCTGCTCTTTCATTTGGGCCATTCTTCCCTTTCTCTGTGCACCTGTTACTTTAAGGGGTGGAGTCATAGGTGTTCACCAGGACGGGGTAACCCACAAGGCTGTGTTGTGACGCTACCTGTGGGGGTGGAGCTTGAGACAGAGCAATGGCGTTTGCTCTGCTCTCCGCTGGCTTCCAGTCACCTCATCCGGGACACCCACAAGCAAATTGGGCCCCTCCACGCCAGTTCCCCGGTGGGTGGGCCTTTGCAGATTTAAGTCCCTGTGGTTCTCTCCAATGAACTCTCCCATGAGGCTGGGAGTTCCTCCCACCGCCGCCTCAACACCCACAGGTGTTTTCAATTGATGGTTTGAGGCTTTATTTCCCCTCGATGGTGGGCTGCGCGGTCTGCTCTACTCCCCAGCTTTTCTTCCCAGTCTATCTGCGCGCATATGAAGGACCACCTGGTCCACCAGTCTCAGTCCCAGTGGGTCTGGGTCAGCCAGCCGTGGGCCTCTCCGGGCAGCTGCAGTGTTTCCCCCACCACTCCACAAGCCACAGGCTTGCCACGCGCTCTTCACCCGGTTCTGCCCTGCTTACCCCTCTGGATGAACGTGTCTTCTTTAACTTCTTGGTTGTGGGGACTTCCAAACAGTTGGATTTTCTGTCAGATCTGGTTGTTTTTTGTTTTTAAATTGATGTTTTCCCTCTTTTGCTTGTGTGAGGAGGCATAGTGTGTCTACCTACGCCTCTATCTTGGCCGGAAGTCCTAGTGTATTCTTTACTTCAGTAATTGTATTGTTCATTTCTGACTGGTTCTTTTTTATGGTTTCTTTGTGCTTTTTCATGCTTACTATCTCTTTAAGTTCTCACTGATTTCGTACATTGTTCCCCTAAGTTCCTTCAGCATCCTTATAACTGTTGTTTTGAATTCTAGATCTTGTAGGTTGCTTACCTCCATTTCATTTAGCTTTTTTTCCGTAGATTTCGCTTGCTCTTTTATTTGGGACATGTTTCTTTGTTTACTCATTTTGGCTGCCTCTTTGTGTTTGTTTCTGTGTATTAAGTATATCTGCTATGTCTCCCAGTCTTGGTAATGTGGCCTTATGTAGTAGGTGTCCTGTGGTACCGAGTGGTGCTATCACCTTGATCACCTGAGCTGGGTGCTCCAGGAATGTCCTCGTGTTGGTTATGTGAGTTCTCCTGTTTAATTGAGTCTTGATTGTTGTTGGTTCATTTGCGCATGGTATCAGCCTTCAGGCTGGCTGACTGTGAGGATCAACCCCAACCACAGTGTATAAGTTCCTGTGTGGGTACTGACCCCATGAAGTGGAATTTTCCTTCCACTCAGTGGGTCTGGAGCCTTCTGAGATATCCCTTTGGATGTGTTGCTTGTGAAGATAACTGGATCCTGTTCTGACGTTTCTGAAGCTTGCCATTGGTTGTGTTGGTTCTGGGGCTTCTTGGGAGGGACTCTGGTGCAGGTCAATGTCAGAGGATGCCTATGAGTAGCCCTGAGCAACCTCTTTGGAGCAACAAAGCAATCTGCAGTTTGTGGTTGCCTTCCTAGGACTGAGTGTGCATGGGGAAGACCAAGCTGTGTGCCAAAGCCTGCTTCCACCAGCACCAAGCCCAGGGGCAGCCAGTATCCACCTCTGCATGCCTCTACTTGCCTCTGCCTGCCCCTTCCAGTTAGGCTCAGTCACTGAAAGAGCCTCTGGCAGTACTCGAGTTGCAAGAGGTAGATTCTCAGTGATTCATCAGGTATGGGCAAGTGGTGTTTATCAGGTTAATAAAGGTTCAAACCCAGTGTCAGTGCTGGGTCTGAGACTACTAAGCAAAAATCCCAGAGTATACCAAGTCTAGATGCCACCTTCTGGGTGCCTGCTAACCTTTTGGTGGGGCAGGGTCTCAGGGAGTCATGAGGGTGATTCCAACAGAGTTTATCAGGCCCAAAGAGACCAAGATAAGGCTGTGTGAAGGGAGGGCTCTGCACTGGTGTGTAAGGAAAAAATGGCCCCGGTGCTAGAGCCACAAAATTCAGTCTATCCTGGATTTGTCCCAGACCTCCTGAAAGCCTGAGCTTGGCAGAGTAGGGCCACTGGGAGTCAGAATGGTGGGGCTAGTGGATTTCCTTTGAGGAGGGGTGCTAGTCAGGCTCACAGGAAGGTGGGGGATTGGCTCTTGTCCCAGAGCCACAAAACTCAGTCACTGACCTCCCCCGCCTCCTCCCTAAATCTGCCTGTATCCCTACACCCCAGGCCCAGGAAGATGAGTCTCCTTCAGAGTGTGAGCTCTGTGGGGGTGGGGCAACAGGGAGTTGGGAGGGTAGGGCTGTTGCTATTTGGAGGGGAGTGCTCTATCAGGGAAGATGGCATCTACAGGTGATTTGGGAGAGGCACTCAACACAGGGATCCTGGCAGCTATTCCTTCAACTGTCTCCCCAGAGCCACAGACCCCACATTCTCCTCACAGACTAGTCTCTTACACCCTCCCTCCACCAGAGGCCAGGGTATGTGTCTGCGAGTGAGATTTTGTGTGCTGGCCTTTTAAGAGGGCATCTGTCTCTAAAGGACTCCTCTCTCTCCCTAGCTGACAGAATCCCAGCTGATTTTCACAGCCAGATATTATTTGTGTGCCCCTTCCAAGCTCTGGTGCTTTGGGCTCTAGAGCCCTGCATGGGGTTGAGTCCCTTCACTCTTCAGGGGAAACCTTTGCAGCTAAGATATCTATCTGCATTCTCAGCTGCCGCCTGTGGGAGTGGGACCAGCTCTTTTCATGTCCCCGCCCTTCCTACCAGTCTCGATGTGGCTTTTATAAATCCTTGGTTATAAGATTTCTGTTCAGCTTGTCTTCAGTTGGTTATGCAGATTGATTGTTTTGTATTTTTGTTGTAATTCCAGTTTGGTCCTGGGAGGAGGTGAGTGTAACTTCTACCTACTCTGCTGCATCTTGGATCTCTCTGCAAAAATGATTATTAAAATGTTTTAATTGGTGATAGAGTTTGCTATAGCTTTTATTATTTTAGTGTACCATTCTTTAGTAGTGGGTGGCCACAAAGAAATATTTGATTTAAGGGAACATTATAAAGGAAAACAAAAAATATTTAAGTCCCTGGCTTAAGCTGAGTTGTGGTTTGAAATAGCCTCTTTACTTGGGATTGGGGCTTATAGGGAGGTATTGATGGGTGGCCTGTGATCCTCCCTCTTGTTTTTGTTGGTAAAATATTACATATTTGTATATGTTTTTAAGGAGAGGGTCTATAACTTCCATCAGTATCTCATGTCCAAAAAATATTTATTTATGAATTATGGTTTGAAGAATAAAAAAATTGAGTGCTACTCTAAGTGTCTAATATCACAGTAGTACTTCTCTGAAATTAATTTCTAGTGAATGATTAGTGACTTGGTCTATAAGTGTGTACATGGGCCTTGTCACGGCAGCTTGGAGTAACAAGTATGCCATGGGTTTGTGTGGTTTAAACTGTGGTGAAAACCCTATATTTCCTTTAGCTGCAATGGGATTCTCATGGTATGACTTCCAGATCAGCAGCTGTAGCATCACCTGGGAACTTACTGGAAATGCAAATTCTTAGGTCCTACTGAATCAAAACTCTGGAGGTGGGGGCCAGTTTTAAGGAGCTCTCCAGGTGATTCCGATATGCACTAAAGTTTGATAGCCACTGTATTAAATTATACTTAGAAAAATCCTATTCTCTACTCCCTGTTTCCAGAGCAAGTTTGGGACAGTTTGTTAAAGAAGTGGCTGCAAAATAAACGTCTAATGGTGATGGCGGGTATTTTTCATCTTTACCCTCAAAGAGCCAGAATTGCTCTCACACAAGTGTCTTGGGTTGCACAGCAACAATGAACAACAGTTTGGAGAAATTCCATGCCCAACTAAAATCGGAATTTAGAGACAGGGCGTATAAGTTCACTTATAAAAATTCTGACCAGGAGGCTTTTCAAGAATGAGTCCCAATAATTCCAAGGACCTTGGATCTCTGCTTTCTTGAAGACTAGAACATTCAGTCTCCTGGACAGATTGACCCTAGTAACAAAGTTTTATTCACTTTTTTCCAACTGTGTGGGACTCTCACAAATGTCCTTTAAAGGAGTGCTCAATATCATCATGAATCTGTTTGCAAGACAGATTAATGAATTCACTCAGCCTATGTTCTCAGTACCCCACAGGACAGAGGTCTCAGCTGTACCAGCATAAAACTTGAGCTGTCCAAAACCAGCCTCTCAAAGCTTCAAATGGTCATTCTCTCTGGTCCTTCTGGTGCCTGAAGCTTGATCTGTCACGACACCTTACTGTTTCCCTGAGTAATGGCATAGGGCTCTTCACAGCAGTTCTTGTCAAAGGAGGGCAGCCAAGTGGAATTCATTCTGCATTTTCAAATGAGAATTTTATTGCATATTAATGAACACTAATTGACAATTTGTGAGTAGTTTTTATGGAAATCATCATGTATAATTTGCATAATAGTACCTAAGTGCTTTTAAGTAACAATGTAACTCTGGAAAGTTGGTAAAGGTTTTAGTATATTGCTATTGTTTATTGTTCGTTCATTTGTTTGCTTTTAATTTCCAACTCCAGTCCCTGGCAATAGTGTTGAATACTGAAAGGTCTCTAAAATCCATCTATAAAGCAGTAGTGACTGACAGTCCAGTTTATGTGGTTGTGTCAGCTTATACCTGAGAGTTCAGAGAGAGTCAGCAAAATACATCAGTGTAGGGCTCAGAAAGCAGCAGATGCTCTACTGTATCAGAGGGAGATGTTCCAGCCCTCCTTCATGGATCAAACCTCCTGTTTCTCCTGAGTTATAAAGTATCTAGACTGTCCCGAGGATCATTCCTAGGAGTCCAGGACTCCTGTTCTGTATAAGATTTTCTAAATGTCTCTGGGTCCACTTCAACAACTAGATATTGATCATCTACCTTGTACCAGGCACTGTGCTAGGTACTAGAGCAAGACCATGTTGGCTTGTTCCCTGCTGCATCCCTACATCTTAGCATAGTGACTAGCACATAATAGTTGATTAATCAATATTTATTGAATTAATGAATATGATCTCTACCATTGAGGATCTATAATTCATTATTCTTACAAAATCTGATTTTGAACATAATATAAAGAATATTGTTTTTCATGTTCAAAGATACGTTAATGATTCAGAACTTGGGATTCTGTTAGGAAATTTAGAGAAACAAGATGGATAACCTCAGTTATGTGCCCCAAGTCTTCTGTACAGATGACCCTTATACACCATGGAAATGAAAGAACCTGATGATTATTGATGATCTAGTATGTATAGCTTACATTTGCATACATGCTATACATCATGTGATTTAATCACCAACAAACTCTTTGAGATGTGAATAGTATTATCCTCATTTTAGTGAGGAGGCACCTAAAAAATGGGGAACTTAAGTAACTAACGAAAGCCACAGAAAATGATGGCACTTAGACTTAAATTCATCCTCAGCTTTGTGCAATGCCACTCATTATACCTGATGGTCCTAGGATATGTGAAGTGAAACCAAATCCCAAGTACTGGGATGGAGGGCTGAAGGGGCTCAGGGATGTGCCCTGTATTCAACTAACCTAGTGTTTACAGTAAACTTACTATTTACAACACCGTTTCCCAGAGCCCATGGGGGACCCAATCCAGTAGCCAGTCTGATTCATTATAATTCTACCAAGCAACCAGAAAAGTTTAGACACTGTATTGTAAAGGAAGAAATTAGGTTTAGGAGAAAAAAAGTTACAAGTAATATGAAACTAAGAGGTCATGTACAGCCTCGTATAATGTTGAGCAAAAATGTCCTCCAGATTGTGGGAAGATCACTGTGTGCTGGGACACTTAGGAGGGACGAGGCTTTGGAACATAGGGATTAGGACAGGATAGTGGGACAGTTCAAGAAGTCATACAAAGCCCAAAGATCTCAAAGCTGTTTTCTTTGAGATCCACATTTGAGTAAGGGAGTGCATGAAGTCTTTCTCCTTCCTCCCACCCCTGTCAAGGGAAACCAAGCGATTTCATTCTGCTTTAAAATTCCCTGAGAGAGATGTGTTTGGAGCAGCCACCTCTCCTCCCCCTGCTCTTTCCTCTGGTAAATAAAGGATCCCTGTGGGAGCCTGGCTTTGGGGTCCATGGGATGGCTATTCAGAAACCACAAAATTGTGTGGAGACCTCAATTGGAGGTACTTCAAAGGCTTTACAAGGAGACTTTTACCATCTCTCCCTCTTTTATAATGCAAATATGAAGTTCTGAGAAGCAGATTAACTCAGTCCACTTTCCATTGTTGAGGAGAAAACATACAAGTTCCAAAACTTATACTCTCTCAAGAGAATATTCTTTCCCCTTCCACTGGGTTTCTTGTCTCCTTGGACCTCTTCCACAGACTTCTCACCAAGCCCTAAGCTGTTACCCTTTGACCCTGCTGGCTTTCCCAGGCCACCACCCCACCTGTCCCAAATGTGTGAAAGGCTAACCATAACTTCCTATAAAGGTCCTTTAAAGTAGTATAGAAAGAGCACTGGTTCTTTCCTTTATGTCCCTTGCTCTAGGGGACATAATCAGTGAAGATGTTGCTTCAAGGAATGTCTGAGATTTTCCTACCAATGTTTTCCTCTAGGACTTTTATGGTGTCACAACTTGTATTTAAGTCTTTTACTCACCTTGAATTTATTTTTGTGTATGGCATAAGTTGGTGATCGAGTTTCATTTTTTTGCATGTAGCTGTCCAGCTCTCCCAATGCCATTTGTTGAAGAGGCTATTTTTACTCCATTTTATGCTGCTGCCCCCTTTGTCAAAAATTAATTGGCCATAAGAACTTGAGTTTATTTCCAGGCTCTCTATTCTGTTCCATTGGTCTATCTGTCTGTTTTTATGCCAGTACCAGGCTGTTCTAATTACAGTGGCCTTGTAATACAGTTTGATATCAGGTATTGCGATCCCTCCTACTTTGCTCTTCTTTCTCAAAATTGCAGCAGATATTTGGGTTGTTTATGGTTAAACAAATGGGACCTCATCAAAATAAAAAGCTCTGCATGGCTAAAGAAAACAGTATTAAAATAAAAAGAGAACCAACTGTATGGGAAAATATATTTGCCAATGATACCTCAGACATGGGTTTGATCTCCAAAATAGATAAAGAACTCACACTACTCAAGTCCAGGAAGACAGAAAACCCAATTAAAAAATGGGCAAAAGACTTGAACAGACACTTCTCCAAGGAGGACATACAGAGGGCCCAGAGGCATATGAAAAGATGCTCAGCATCACTAGCCATGAGAGAGATGCAAATTAAAACCATAATGAGATACCACCTCACACCGGTCAGAATGGCCATCATAAACAGAGCAACAGACAAGTGGTGGAGAGGATGTGGAGAAAAGGGAACCCTAGTGCACTGTTGGTGGGAATGCAGACTGGTGCAACCACTGTGGAAAACAGTATGGAATTTCCTCAGAAAACTAAAAATGGAACTGCCTTTTGACCCAGCAATTCCACTGCTGGGGTTATACCCCAAGAGCCCTGAAACACCAATGCAAAAGAACCTATGCACCCCAATGTTCATAGCAGAACAATTTACAATAGCTAAGTGCTGGAAGGAACCTAAGTGCCCATCAGCAAATGAGTGGATCAAGAAACTATGGTACATTTACACAATGGAATACGATGCAGCAGAGAGAAAGAAGGAGCTCCTACTCTTTGCGACAACATGGATGGAACTGGAGAGCATTATGCTAAGTGAAATAAGTCAGGCAGTGAGGGACAAATACCATATGATCTCACCTTTAACTGGAACATAATTAACAAAAGAAAAAAGCAAGCAAAATATAACAAAAGACCTTGAAATTAAGAACAATCTAACAATAGCCAGAGGGGAGCAGGGAGGGGACTGTAGGGAGAAGGGTTTTTAGGAACTACTATAAAGGACACATGGACAAAACCAAGGGGGAGGGTGGAAGCAAGGGAAGGAGGTGGGTTTGGATGGGATGGGGGAGGGGAGGAGAGAAAATGCAGACAAGTGTAATTGAACAACAATAAAGTAATTTAAAAATTAAAAGAAAGAAAGAGCACTGAACTTGGGAGACCTAGAGTCCATTCTTACACTCACTGTATGATCCTGAGCCTCTCAACCTGTGTGGGACTGTTTTCTGATGTGTAAAATGAAGAGATGAGATTCAACTTTTAGATATCTGAGGTTTCTTCCAGCTCCACCATATCTATGATTTCACCTTCTTTCCCTGGCTGAACTATGTCTTCCTCGTTAGGCAATACTTTCCCACACAAATCTCATGCCCGTGCTCTCTTAGAAAGTATTTACAACTGTGAGCCATCTTCTCTACTGAGGGTCTATATGGCAGGTGGTCTTAGGAGACGTTGAATCCCCATTGCCCTGCTTGCATCTGCTTGCTGTCCCCATGGAAAGCAGTGTATGCTCAGGGAATAGAAGTGAGTTTACTATTAGTATAAGTGACCCATATTCAGGATGTTTGTAAATCTGCTACTGGAACATAACACAATGCATTCAAAGGTAATTAAAATGCATTTTACATTCCCTAATGTGTATAATTATCCATGTATCTGCTGCCTATAATAGCATAGTTAACAGAGAGCTAATACCTCAGACAATATTGGTGCTAGAAGGAACCTTAGTGAACATCTAGGGCAATGCTCTTGGTGGTGGTGGTTTGAATACATATATTTTTGATGCATTTGCACGTGGTGTTGATAATATGCCTTATCTTTCTTAGTGGGTAACCTGAGGTTGAGTCACTTCAAATAATATATCTATTTGCTCATACTGTGTGAAAACACCCCTATTATTCCAATTGTCCTCCTTTCTCCTGTTTTTAATATAAAATATATAGTGGGTTGAAAAATAAAGAGGTAAGGAAATCAGAGCAAAGAAAAATAGTTGTAGAATAATAAAATGAGCCAGAAATGCCAAGCACTGCACAGTTGCTATAAGTGAGCCACATATTAGATTCTGAACTTTCCAGCAACCAAAAAAGAGAGAAGCATACTATACATAAAATAAAAGTGTTCTTAAAAAAAGTTAATTTTTCCTGATATTTGATAGGAAGAGAAATTATACCATGTATGGAGGAGCCTCTAAGTCAGTGTTATGGATCACACCCTCAACAGTAGTCTATTAATACCTGCAATGCTAAATTCATTCATTCATTCAATAAGCATTGATTGAGTGCCTACTATGTGCCATATGTTTCAGCATACTACAGTTATTTTTGATGCTGAAATTGTCCTCTCATTGGCTAATGGGAGCCAGTTAACACATATAATTTTGACAAGACTTTGTAATCTCTGATACTTTTTTATTTTCCTGTATGACAAGATGTCCCAGGTTCATATTGTATATTTCCAGCTCCATAAATTGTCCATTTTGCTAAATAAAACTAATTCCTTTTAGTGAAAAGTGATTTTAAAGACCACAATCTGGGCACTTGGAGTGTTTGTTGTTACTGGGTTATAATTACTTCCAAATCTTGGAAATATGAATGTTTTAGAAAAAAATCTGAGTTCATACTGTTATTTCCCATTGAGACTAATGATTGAATTTTTTTTTTTGCCTATTTAATGTGAATCTCTTTTCTCTCACTTTGAAAGTCTTAGTTCCCAGTGACATGAATATAATTACTTATTTGCTTTTTGTAGTAGATATTGATATGTGTGTATGTGTATATGTGTGTATCCATATATATAAAATAAGAACAATGCCCACCTAATGCAGTTTAAGATCTCACTGCAGGTATTTTTTGTCCTTAGGCTATATAATGAAGTTACTGCTACTTAAAATAATTCTTCTCTATATGGTTATATCATCAACTTGATATACTTTGGTTTATTTCTTTCAATATTTTTTAATTGTTAAAGACTGATTTTCTAAAAAAGAAAAGATTAATTCACTTCTTTTATAATCTTTTTAAGTAAAATATTTACATGGTTTCAGAGTCAACTGTAAACACTGAGAGGTCCATTTGCCTCCCTAATTCCTCGCCCCTTGCTCTTTTCCTTCTCTAGAGACTTTGTGTTCATATTGAGGGGGTGCTTTTGGAGGGGCAGATCCTCCTCTTTGTGCCTTGGATTGTTTATTTCATGGTCATATACCTCACCATTACCTTCTTGGACACACTACTCCCCACCTGCTTTTCCAATCATTTAACACTTTTTTCCCCACATTTTTTATTGTTGTTCAGGTATAGTTGTCTCCATTCCCCCCCTCCCCACCACCCCACACATCCCCACTTCCCACTCTTGATCCCACCCCCGTTTGGTTTTGTCCACGTGTCCGTCATACATGTTACTGACAACCCTTCCCCCTTTTCCTCCCATTATCCCCTTCCACCTCCCCTCTGGTTACTGTCAGTTTGTTTTTAATTTCAATATCTCTGGTTATATTTTGCTTGCATGTTTGTTTTGTTGATTAGGTTCCACTTATAAGTTAGATCATACGATATTTGTCTTTCACCACCTGGTTTATTTCACTTAGCATAATGCTCTCCAGTTCCATCCATGTTGTCGCAAAGAGTAGGAGCTCCTTCTTTCTCTCTGCTGCATCGTATTCCATTGTGTAAATGTATTATAGTTTTTTGATCCATTCATGGGCACTTAGGTTGCTTCCAGCACTTTCCTATTGTAAGTTGTTCTGCTATGAACATTGGGGTGCATAGATTCTCTTGAATTGGTGTTTCATGGCTCTTAGGGTATAATCCCAGCAGTGGAATTGCCAGGTCAAAGGGAAAAATCATTCAACTCTCTGCTCTCAATGACTGAACCATTCACTGTTTCACCAGCTCCTCACATTTGAATCTCTGAATGTGCACTGACGCTGGAGTCACATGCCTGTCCAGTATCATGGTATGTAGTTTCTACACTGGATATCCATGGACTGAAGAGGAACTTCGCACTCAAAGTTCCATGCCAGTGAGTTTAGTCTGTTATCACACTTTGGAAATGTATTCAGAAATTTATCCCCCAGGGAATTTATGTTCAGATGGAAAGCCATATTGTATTCACAAAATCTCCCAAGGATGATTTGGGCTTATGATTGTCAGCCTTCTAGGACCCACAGTGTTGACCAGGGTTTCTTAAACTTGGCATTATTGACATTTGAGGCTGGATAATTCTTTGTTCTTTGGACTACCCTATGAATTGAAGGATGTTTAGCAGCATCCCTGGCCTCTACCTACTACATGTCAGTAGTTCCCTCCTCTCAGTTTTGACAACAACAATGTCTCCAGACATTGCCAAATGTCCTCTGGAGGTGCAAAGTCACGCCAGTGGAGAACTGCTGGTATAGATGCTCCAGCGAACCTGTAGTAGTGAATTGAAGCTTTGGGAATGAAACATGAAAAACCCACCAGGCCACTTGGTGACTTCTTGGGAGAAGTCAGTCCACACTGTCTGCCTCGGGTAGGGTGAATATTGGGAGGACATTGATTTTGGAGTGTCCTGTACAGATTTGGAGCAAGGTTCTCCACTTGTCTGCTCTTATGTTTCCTTATTTGAAAGCAAGGGATTGATGTTGTTTACCTCATGTGACACTGTTGTAGTGAGGACAAAATGAGGTTTTATACACACACACACACACACACACACACACAGATACATACTTCCGTATGATTTAAGGATATACAAACATGTACTTGATAATTGTTCAAATATAATCTATCAATGTGGTACAGGCCCCCCAGTGGCTTTTAATATTGCTCTCATGTTAGAAGGCACAATAGGGGTTGTTTAACTTTAAATAAAAGAAAAAGAAAAATGGTGTTTGCAGCAATTTCAACTAAATTAGGATGTAAATAGTTACATTTTTATATTTACTTCTTAATTTTGCATTCATTACTCTGACTAAACTGCAGTAAGAATTTAAATGTCTTGACTGGAGATAGTGGCTGTTAGTACTCTTGGGATTTCATTGTAATGAACCTGGTAAATAATTCAGGACCATATGAGAGGCCAATGAATGGGCAGCACCTGGTGCTATATTATTGTTCGTGCCTAAACATGCAGAATCCAAAGATGGCACTCTACACCTGTCACTATTGTCCTGGCTTAAACACAAGTCCTATGTTCTGTGGTTAGTGAAATAATAATTGATATTTTTTCCTCTTCCAATTTTTCTCCACAATAAAAGCTGTGCTAAGCTGTTTCAAAAACACAAAGCAAAAATGGTATCCTCTTATACATTTCCACTGGTAAAATTTCAAATCTGTTTTCTGTATTAAGGGATAGATTTCTTGAAAGAATTAGGGACCTGTCTATCTTTTGTGCTGGAGCTAATTTGAGCCTTTCTGTGTTTCTACTTTTGTTCTGTGAGATCTTCTCTTTAGATCACAGCACTCATACTGCAAGCATCTTCTGGGAGAAATAATGCCACCCTCTGGCCATTCACCCACTCTATGGGCATTCCTAGAGCCCTCAGTTTCTCTCCTTACTACCCAAGTAGCCTATCCTACTTCTAGTAGTCTAACAGTTTAAAAACAAACAAAAAACTATTGGCAAAGGGCTTACATATCGTCCTATGACCCCAGCTGAGTGGCCATAGAAAGTTCCCCCACTCCCTGAGAGAACAAGAGCCAGAGTGGCCAGCAGACATTGCACGCAGACAGCGTGGGGCACCAGAGCCCACCACCTCCTGGGGTCAGATGGTGCTTAAGCCAGGAGTTGCCGGGAAAGATCCTGGGAAGGCAGGGGATTTCCCAGTAGGGAAAAAAGGAAGATGTGCTTCACTTGTCTAAACTAAAGTGTTTACAGTGCTGAGCCATACATAAAAAGGATCTGAAGAGAGACTAGGGTTTTATGTCTATAAAGCTTTGTATCTAATTGTCAGATGTGCTTTGTCATTGTTTTAAAATTATTGCTTATTGAAGAAGTTTAAAATGTATTTATTTAAGTATATATTTTATCTTAAATCTTTGTTATATGTAATAAAGTATATATATAATAAAAATATAACTATATAATTTAAATAGATAAAGCATTTAAACCTATAATAAACCATTTACACATATGTGTATATGGGTATGTTTCTATTTTTGTGTATATATATAAAATTTGTATTTATATAATTGGTTAACAGGTTTAATTGCTTTCCTTTCCTTGGGGACCCGTGCGAGAGTGCTTGGAGCAGTGACTGCCATCTGGTGGCAAGCCAGAATCATCACTTTGTGGTCACTAAGATGCCCACTCCTGACTCACATAATATGTACAGGCAACAGGGGACCAGGAGAGCCTGGAGGGTAGATGATAAAGGAGCTCAATGAAATGACCCTTCACTTCCACCTGAATGCGTTGTTCATCTCAGATTTTCAGCCAGGAACCAGCTCCAAAATGGCACCTATGAAGAAAAGATTTGAGGTGCTCTTAACTTTTAGTCAAAGATCTGCTGGTTACCTACCAGCGAGTAACCAAGACTGAAGAATTACACAGCAAGAGGGGCATGTGATGACATGGAGCCTGAAATAAACTGCTCTGAATTGTGTGACAGTTTTCCTGGCCATGAGCTGGATCGGAGACCCATTCATGATCTCTGTAAGACAACAATTGTAAGTAAGCAACCACGGGTGTCAGGATTGCTCAGAAATACATGTTGGGGGCGGGGGAGGAGTAGGAGGAGGAAATGCTCATGAAGGACATGTACTTCCAGGCTTTGGTAGTGATGGGGGCAGTTCACGTTTGATCTATAGAAGAGCCTTCATTCCTAACAGCTTTTCTTCTGTTCTCAGACCTCTTCCCACCACAGCAGTAAGACAATTTCTTCATTATCTCCTGTCCTCTTGGGTATTGTGTGGACTTTGCTCAGCTGTGGACTTCTTCTGACAGTCTTCTTTCTTGGCTTCACAATTCGCTGCAGAAAGAACAGGTAAGCAGCCCTATGCCTAGTTTCTCATTTTCCATAGCTTGAATCATGAAACCCAGAGTGTTGGGATCATTTTGGCACTATAAGCAGCTGGCTAGGATCCCTAATCCGTAAAGCTTGTCTCCTACTGTGGCATTAAGCTAGGTAAGAAATTCCCTGCTAAGTGGTCCTGGCCTTAGAATACAATTCCCTCTTGAGAGGGGGAAAGACCTAGCCCAGGGTTACGCAACCTACTACAAGTATCCCCCCCAAAAGGGAGTGAAAGGTCTCTCCTCATAAAGGAGAGTACAATCTTTCTAAGAAGATGAGGTATTTATATTAAAAACAGCATATGGAGAGAAATCTTCTGGAGTAACACTGAAGTTTATGGCAGCACAATTGGAACCAGTCTGGGTGGGCTAAGCTTTCTACACACTAGTGAAGCCCTGCTACCTGGCTGTTCTGCTAGATCATTCTGACGGGCTGGAAAGTCGCCGGCTCATCAGGGTAAGTATCTATGGCTTCTGGGTCTGACAAAAGAAACAAATGATGACTCTCTTCTGAAGGGACTTGTAGAATCTTGCCTTCAGTGCTATTTGATCCTTCCCTCAGGAACTATTCCATCTCTTCACTCCAACACTCTGCCCCAGCTGCCCCAGCCTGCCTCCAGCCCTCTCTCCCTGCCCCACAGCTGTTTTTTCTGGATAGAGCCCACATCAGATTTCAACAACTCCCTCAGAGAAGCCAAACTTGTCTGGCCCCACTCCAGCCCTACATTTGGTGGTGATCAAGTGTATCATGCTCCATTACCTGGTTTTGGCATTCAGATGAGGACCAGTCCATTGAATTTGTCTAGCAGACATTTTGGGGTGCCATTAGCAATTTGAGGCATGGAGGACATGGAATTATTCAGCAGCAGTGACATGATCTGCTGGGTCAACCTCTAAATGGCAGTGATATGTGGCACTCTGTCCTACATATACTCCTAAACCTGCTCCAGTCATTTTTATTCTGTTCCTCAGATACACTGAACCCACTCTTATCTCGAGACCCCTACAATTCCCACTACCTAACAGTCTTCTCCAGATCTTTCCAGGACAAGTTACTTCTCATCATATATGTCTTGACTCAAATGTCACCTCTTCAGAGAAGCCTTCCCTGATCTTCTTATCTAATGGAGCCTCTATCCCATGGCCACCTGGCCACCATGTCTCATTCCATTCTCCATCCCTGTTTCATTTTCTTCATAGTAAGTATAACTCTCTGATATTACCATATTTATTGATTTACTTTTATCCCCCACCAAATTGTAAAGACTATGAACTCAGGTACCTTGTCTGTGTGTTCATACACACAGTATGTTGGAAACATGCCACTGTTTCCAACATGTAGAACTGACTGTGGAATATAATAGGTACTTAGTAAATATGTTGTCAGTGATCTTAGAAGGAAGGAGATTTTAATCCTTTGGTGGCTGCTGCCAAGAAAACAACTAGGGCTCTGGCTGCTGCAGCTTGGTTGGAGCATCATCCCCTAAACTGAAGGTTGCGGGTTAGATCCCTGGGCTGGGCACATGCCTAAGTTGCAGGTTTGATCCCCAGTTGGGGTGCATATGGAGACAACCAATGTTTCTCTCTCTTTCTCTCTCTCTCCCTTCTTCTCTTTCTAAAAGCAATAAAAAAAAGTCCTCAGGTGACATTTTTTAATTTTGAAAAAATTCAAAGGAAAGTGGCTAGGAAAATCACACATTTCAAGGTTAGAGAATGATGAAGTATCGTCTTTTTAGCTGCAACACTCTTCTAAATACAAATTAATACCTGATTGGCAAATAAGAAAACAATATTATTGGTTCATATGTAATTTTTCCTCAGAAAGTCAATGGTTCAAAGAATTCAGGCACAAGCTTTCTTATGGTTAAAGAAGGAAGCCTCAAGCTAAGAATACAATGGCACTGCCTTCCATTACAACAAATAGCAGCTGGTTTAATGGCTTCAAAAACTGGTGTCCTTCCTACAACATGAAGCTATCTGGTGAAGCTATAGGAGTAGATTAAGAAGCAGAAAAGATATTTCCCTTGTGTTTTAAAATAATTGATTGTTGAAGAAAGCACAGACCCAGAGCAGATTTTGATGGTAATGTTATTTATGGGAGTCAAATACCCTTGAGGACCTACATCTTGCAGATTTGAGGCTACAAAAATCAGCTATGATTTTGGGTACAAACGATAGTGAACAGTTACTGAGTGTTAGTATTTTAATGGGGATAATTAGTATTTTTATTAGTATTCTGGTTACAAAGTTGTTTCAAATTTTATGGACCATACTATTTTCCCCAAAACACATTATTTTTATACACAATTTTGTAGAGTACAAGGTTTTAAAATCATTTATAATCCTGTTAAAATAGGAACACTTGTAAATAGTGTTGTAGAAGAACAACTATATTTGCTGTCTGTCTTGCTTGCAGTGGGAGCATGACTTGGCATGAAGAGTAAAATATTAAGAAGCACTCTGAATAAAAACACATTTTGCAATTAAGTAGCTTACAAGCTTAGATAGGGAAAGATAAGATAAGCCAGTTTCAAAAGTGCTTTCTTAAATAATAAAATTTGTGCAAAGGTGCATCGTAATTAGATGCTTCATTTCATTCCAGTTCTGTGGTCTCTAAATTTGTGATTCTGTCTGTATATGTATGCACACACACATATGTGCCAAAGGAAAGAAAAATATTTTACATGCAACCTACTGATCTGGAGTCAGATGCGCTACTGTTGCACCACTGAAAAATATTTTAGTAAAATTAAATGATACAGTAATGTTTGAGTTCAGGTGCATATATTGCATTTTTGATAAAATTTAAAAATGTAGTCTACAAGATAAAATCAGTAAAGATATAAAAGACTTGAATAACACTATCTACCAACTTGACCTAATTGACATTTATATAATCCTACACCCCACACCTGTAGAATACAGATTCTTTTCAAGTATACATGGAATATTATCATATTCTGGGACATGGAAAAATTCTCATTCAATTTAAAAGGATGAACATCATACAGAGTAAGTTCTCCAACTGCAATGGAGTTAAATTAGAAATCCATAACAGAAGGATCTCTGGAAAATACTGAAATATCTGGAAACTAGATAGAACACTTTAAAATAATGCATGGTCAAGGAGTAAATCAAAAGAGAAACTATAAAGTATTTTCAACTGAATGAAAATGAAAATACAACATATCAAAATTTGTTGGATACCATTAAAGCAGTACTTGGTGGCAGAGGTTTGGGGGGGGGGTGCAGATTATAGCACTAAACTCCATATTAGAAAAGAAGAAAGATCTGCTTTACAAAACAGAAAAGAAAGCAAATAGTCTCCAAAGTAAGCAGAGGAAAGAAAGTAATAAAGATCAGAAGTTGATAAAATAGTAAACAGACAAACAACAGGATAAAACAGCCAAACCAAAGCTCTTTATGTAAATTGATAAAACTGACCAACCTCTAGCTCAAGTGATCAAGAAAAAAAGAAATAAGATATAATTATCCAAATAAGAAAGGGAGAATTGACCTCACCTAAGATTCCACAAATATTAAAGGATAACAAGATAATGTTAAGAACAACTATGATAGGCAGTCTCTAAGATGTTCTTCAATGATTTCTTTCTCCTGATAGTTAAACTTTTGTGAAATCCTCTCCTTGAGTATAGGCTGAACTCACTGACTTGCTGATAAATAAGGTGTAACTTTTGGGATGAGGTTACAAAAACTATGGCTTTCTTTTTGGATCTGTCTCACTCTTTCAGTCACTCACTCTGAGAGAAGACACCTGCCATATTGTGACCTGCCCTTTGGAGAGGCCTATGTGGCAAGGAACTGATGTGTCCAGTACAAAGCCAGCAAGGACCTGAGGCTTAATAATAGCATGTCAGTGAGCTTGAAAGTAGATTTTCTGAGTCCTATTAATGGCCACATGAATGAGCTTGGAAGCAGATTTCCCCCAGTGAAGCCTTGAAGGAGGGCAGCCATAGCTGACCTATTGACTGCATTCTTGTGAGAGACCCTGCATCAGAGGCACTCAGCTGATCTGTGGCTATATTGTTGCAGTTTTGCTCAAATCCTTCTAGAATACTGAAAATAATGGAGCATTTGCCAACTGACTCTATGATGACAGCATTACTCTGACAAGAAAACCTCACCATAACAACAACAACCCCTGTAAGTCCATATCCCTCATGAACACAGAGCTAAAATTCTAAACAAATTTTTAATTAACTGAGTCCAGCCAAATATTAAAAGGATAATGCATCATGACAAAGGAATGCAAGGCTGGTTTAACATTCAAAGATCAATAAATATAATTCACCATATTTACCAGCTTAAAAAAAATCATGTGATCATCTTAAGAGAAAAAGCATGTGACATGATTCAACATCCATTCCTGATAAAATATCAACAAACTAGGAATAGAACTTCTTCAACCTAACAAAATGCATCTATGAAAAACCTGTAGCTAACACCATTTTTAATGATATAAGACTGATTGATTACTTTCCCATTAAGATCAGAAAGAAGACAAGATGTCTGCTCTCATCACTTTTATTCAACATTAGAGATTATACCAAAATATATAAAGAACTCACACTACTCCACTCCAGGAAGACAAACAATCCAATTAAAAAATGGGCAAAGGATCTGAACAGACACTTCTCCAAGGAGGACATATAGAGGGCCTAGAGACATGAAAGGATGCTCAACATCACTAGCCATCAGAGAGATGCAAATTAAAACCACGATGAGATACCACTTCACACTGGTCAGAGTGGCCATCATAACCAAATCAACAAACAACAAGTGCTGGCGAGGTTGTGGAGAAAAGGGAACCCTAGTACATTGTTGGTGGGAATACAGACTGGTGCAGCCACTATGGAAAACAGTATTGAATTTCCTCAAAAAACAAAAATTGGAACTGCCTTTAGATCCAGCAATTCCACTGCTGAGATTATATCCTAAGAACCACGAAACACCAATCCAAAAGAATCTATGCACCCCAATGTTCATAGCAGCACAATTTACAATAGCCAAGTGCTGGAAACAGCCTAGGTACCCATCAGTAAATGAGTGGATCAAAAAACTGTGGTACATTTACACAATGGAATACCATGTAGCAGAAAGAAAGAAGGATCTCCTACCCTTCATGACAGCGTGGATGGAACTGGAGAGCATTTTGCTAAGCAAAATAAGCCAGGCAGTGAAAGACAAATACCATATGATCTCACCTTTAACAGGAACCTAATCAACAAAACAAACAAGCAAGCAGAATATAACCAGAGGCACTGAAATAAAGAACAAACCGACAGAAACCAGAGTGGAGGGAGGAGAGAAATAACAGGGGAAAGAAGGGGAAGGGTCATCAGAGAACATGTATAAAGGACCCATGGACAAAGCTAAAGAGGGGTAGGACTGAGGGTTGGAGGTGGGTGCTGGTGGGGCGGGGGAAAGTGGTAGTGGGAAAATGGAGACAACTGTATTTGAACAACAATTTTTAAAAAGATAAAAAATAAAAACACTGGAGATTATAGCCAGTGCAATGAGATAAGAAAGAGAAGCAGAAGACACCCAGTTTGGAAAGAAAAAATTAAAATGACTTTACCCTCGGGTGATTTAGATTGTCTATGTAGAAAATCCAGTGTAAGCTATTTCTTTTAAAACTGTGAGAATTAATAAACGAGTTTATCAAGGTTGCAGGATACAAGATCAATGTACAAAACTCAACCACTGAAAAGTAAAATTAAAAGCAGTACTATTTGTAATAGCATAAAAATATGAACTATTTAGGGATATCTAACATGCAATATAAAATACTGGCACACTGAAAACTACAAAACATTGTTAATCTAACAAACAATGTGAAATATCTGTATACTGGAAGCTATAAAACATTGCTAAGAGAAATTAAATAAATTCTGAATGAGTGGAGAGATATGGTGTTCATGGGTTGGAAGACTCAATATTGTTAATTCTCCACTAATTGATGTGTAGACTAAACCAAATCACAGTCACAATCCCAGTTGCTGTTTGTAAAAATAAATTGGCAAGCTGTTTCTTAAATTCCTATGGAAATATAAAGGACCTAGAATAGCCAAAACAACTTTAAAATAGAATGGATTTGGAAGACTAGAACCACCTCATTTTAAGACTTATTGCCAACCTAAAGGCAGTTTGTTATTAAGTAGAGATAGACCTACATATCAACAAAACATAATAAAAGATAGAAATAAACCTACATATATATGGAAAACTGCTTTCAACAGAGGTGCAAATGCCATTCAGTGGAGAAGGGACAATAGTCTTTTTCAACAAATGGTGTTGGCACAATTGGATATTCACATGAAAAATGAACTTTCATCTACATGTTGCACCATATTCTGAAATTAACTCAAAATGGGTCATAGACCTGACTGTAAAACGTAAAAGTAAAACTTCTCAAAGAAAACATAAGAGAAAAATGTTGACCTTGGAATAAGCAAAGATTTCTTAGATACAATACTAAAAGCACAAACTATAAAAGAAAACATTTGTAAATTGGACATAAAATTAAAAATATCTTCTCTTGACTTTCGGCCAAGATGGACAACAACAAATTTAAAAACAAAAACCAACCAGAACTGCCAGAAAATTGAACTGTATGGATGTCCAACAACCAAGGAGTTAAAGAAGAAACATTCATCCAGATTGGTAGAAGGGGTGGAGATGCGCAGCTGGGCAGGGAGGACTCGTGGCAAGGCTGTAGTGGGCGGACCAGGTGAGGCAGCAGCTGGCAGAGCAGGCAGTCCCACATTTGCATGTGGATAAACTGGAACAACTAGGGAGCAAAACAGACTGTGCAACCCAGGGTTCCAGTGCAGGGAAATAAAGTCTCAAAACCTCTGACTGAAAATCCTGTGGGGGTTGAGGTGGCAGGAGAAATTCCCAGACCAGCCTCACAGGAGAGTTTGTTGGAGAGACCCACAGGGTCCTAGAATGTACACAAAACCACCCACTTGGGAATCAGCACCAGAAGGGCCCAATTTACTTGTGGGTAGCAGCAGAAGGGACTGAAAGCAGACTGAGAGCTGAGAAAGCAACATTATTACCTCTTGGACCTCTCCTCCACATATAGTGCCAGGACACAGCAACATGGGTTGCCCTGCCCTGGTGAATACCTAAGGCTCTGCCCCCTTACTACATAACAGGCTTACTGAGACAAAAAAAAAAAAAAAAAAAAGGAAAAAAATGGCTGAAATGAAAGAACAGATGAAAGTTCCAGAAAAAAATACAACTAAGTGATGAAGAGATAGCCAACCTATCAGATGCACAGTCCAAACCACTGGTAATCAGGATGCTCACAGAAATGGTTGAGTATGGTTGCAAAATAGAGGAAAAAGTGAAGGCTATGAAAAGTGAAATAAAGGAAAATGTACAGGGAACGAACAGTGACGGGAAGTAAACTGGGATTCAAATCAATGGAGCAGACCAGAAGGAAGAAACAAAACATCCAACCAGAACAGAATGAAGAATCAAGAATTTGAAAAAATGAGGAGAGGCTGAGGAACCTCCAGGACAACTTTAAATGTTCCAACATTTGAATCATAGGGGTGCCAGAAGAAGAAGAGGAAGACCAAGAAATTGAAAACTTATTTGAAAAAATAATGAAGGAAAACTTCCCCAATCTGGCAAAGGAAATAGACTTCCAGGAAGTCCAGGAAGCTCAGAGAGTCTCAAAGAAGTTGTACCCAAAGAAGCACACACCAAGGCACATCATAATCAAATTATCCAAGTTTAAAGATAAGTAGAGAATCTTAAAAGCAGCAAAAGAAAAGGAGACAGTTACCTACAAAGGAGTTCTCATAAGACTGTCAGCTGATTTCTCTAAAGAAACCTTGCAGGCAAAAAGGGGCTGGAAAGAACTATTTGAAGTCATGAAAGGCAAGGACCTATATCCAAGACTAGTCTATCCAGCAAAGCTATCATTTAGAATGGAAGGGCAAATAAAGTACTTCCCAGATAAAGTCAAGTTAAAGGAGTTCATCATCACCAAGCCCTTATTATATGAAATGTTAAAGGGACTTATTTAAGAAGGAGGTCAAAATTATGAACAGTTAAATGACAACAAACTCACAACCAAACCTATAAAAAACAAAAACAAACTAAGCAAACAACTAGAACAGAAACAGAGTCAGAGAAATGGAGATCACATGGAGGGTTATCAGCGGGGAAGTGGAGGGGGGAATAGGGGAAAAGGTACAGGGAATAAGAAGCATAAATGGTAAGTAGAAAATAGAGGAAGGTTAAGAATAGTATAAGAAATGGAGAAGCCAAAGAACTTATATGTATGACCTATAGACATAAACTAAGGTGGGGGGTGGAATGCGAGTAGGAGGGGGTGAGTAGAGAAGAGGGGAATAAAGGGAGGGAAATGGTACAACCATAACAGCATAATCAATAAAATGTATTTTTAAAAAATCTTCTAAAGAGAATCTTAAGAAAATAAAAAGAAAACCAGAGACTGGAAGAAAATATATGTAAGTTATGTACTTGATTATAAAACATGCAGAATATATAAATAACAATAATAACTCAGTAATAAGAAAACAAATAATAAAAGAATAAGTGAAAGATTTGAATAGACAATTCACCAAAGAAGATATATGGGTGGCAAATAAGCATATGAAAAGAGGTTCAACACCATTTGTCACTAGGGAAATGCAAATTAAAACCAATTAACCACCATGACTGGTGTGGCTCAGTTGGTTGGGTGTTGTCCGTAAAGTGAAAAGTCACTGGTTCAATTCCCAGTCAGGGCACATATGAGAAGCAATGTTTCTCTCCCTCTCTTTCTCCCTCCCTTCCAGTCTCTCTAAAAATAAATAAATAAATAAATAAAATAAATAAAAATAAAACTATTTAACTACCACTACACACCTATTAGAGTGGCCAATATTTTTAAAGACTTACTGAATCAAGTGTTGGCATACACTACTGGTGGAAATGCAATATGGTACAACCACTTTAGAAAGCAATCTGTCAGTTTCCTTAAAAATTCAACATACACCTACCATATAATCTACTATTCTGCTCTTAGGTTTTTACCCAAGCAAAATGAAACTGTATGTCTGAACAAAGACTTATATACCAATGTTCATAAAAATTTTATTTTAATAGTCCACAACTGGAAATAGCATAAATATCCATCAACAGGTGAATGGATAAACATATGGTGGTATATCCATGTAATTGAATACTACTCATCATTAAAAAGAATTAATTATTGATAGTTGGAACAGCATGGATG
The DNA here is from genome assembly GCA_004026765.1 of Micronycteris hirsuta. Taxonomy (NCBI): domain Eukaryota; kingdom Metazoa; phylum Chordata; class Mammalia; order Chiroptera; family Phyllostomidae; genus Micronycteris; species Micronycteris hirsuta. The sequence goes on along the minus strand of PVJI01004383.1, from coordinate 76,341 downwards.
AATCTCAAAATAAGTATGCTGAGTGAAAGAAGCCAGGCAAAAAGATGATATAATATACAATTCCAGTTATACAAAATTGTAGAAAATTAAGCAAATATATTGTTAACTAACTTATAGTGATAGAAATCAGATCAGCAGTTGACTGCAAGTGCAGAGGCAAAGGAAGGAGGGATTATAAAAGGAGTTGTAGAAACTTTGGGGGGTGATGGATATGTTCATTACATTGATTGTGATACTTCACAAGTGTATACATTTATCAACATTTGTCAAATCATGACTTTAACTATGTACAGTTTATTGTATGTCAGTTATACTCAATAAAGAAATTTGGAAATGTAATCTATACACATTCTTATCTTTCTGAGACGGTTCTCATGAGGAAACAAAATACACTGTATCTGGTATCCTTTTCCAAAGGTCCCTACTAGGTGACCTAAAACCCATCTGATAACTGCTAGTTATTAAGGTCTAATATAATAATGCATTCTTTTTTCTACATCCTTAATGCAGTTTAATAAGAATCATAATGACTTAACTCTTGGAACAAAGCACACCTTTTAGTCTGAAAGGATTCCTTTCCTGGTGCCTCCTCTGAAATGTGTGAAATAAGCGTAATGTCAAAAGTTCTGCATGAAGCTAAGCTTGTTCAAGTAAAGCACTATCTTTTATTCTGAGAGGTTACCCACTATCACTTGTGGTAATGATTGTAAATGGTAGTTGTTATTTACATATTGCTATTTCTCAGAATTAAAAGTGACATTCCCACAGTAATCCCCAGTATCTGGGACTTTACTGTCTGGGAAATCCAGAAATTTGAGTAATAAGAGTTACGTAGGATATGAGCTTTTGCCCTGCTTGTAAGTTTAACAGGTTAACCTGTTGCCATTTTATGGATGCTGGGAAAAGACATGAGACTCTTGGGTCAGAGACAAAGCACTTTGTTACTCAGGGCAAAAGCAGTAGGCAGAGCTTCATGATGGGTTTGTGCTGGCGCCCAGGCCCCCAAGCTCCATGCCCATAATGGAGGGCCCAGTAGATGATGCCTGCACACACAGTGGGCTGCCATTAAAATAGAGGAACCTGAGCCTGGAGAATTCATCATTTTTATAATGAGTTTTAGTAAGCCTGTTTTTTTTGTTTGGGGGGAGATGTTACCTCATCCCCCAAGGTTTCTCACTGGAAACACAGCCCTGAGAAATGGCCTGAGCAAAGATCAGTCAGGGCCTTGCCTCTTGGTGTGCCAGCAAGAATGTGCATTGCTGCTCAGGGTGCATGGCAGAGTGCTTCTCCCAACCCTGGGAATTGTGCACAGAGGCACCTGCCACCTCTGCCTGCACCCTGGGCTGGAGTGGCAGCCGGAGAACCAGGTGCTGGTACATGGCTGAAATGTGTCCATCCCTGTGGCCTCCTCCCTCTAGCACAAGTTCCTAGGTAGGTCGTTATGCAGATCTCAGGCAACAAACGTCAGAGTTGCCTGACTCACTTCCTGTACCATGCTGTGTTTGTTCTCTCTGCCTTCAGAAAATCCAACACACTGTGTGAGTCCGGGTTCTCAAGCATATTATTGTTGTACCCTTGTGAGATCTCCCTGATTCCTCGGGTGTCACATTATTTTCTATGATAATGAAAGGACTCAAGATCTCAACACTTTTGAGAAGAGTTAGGCTCATCCTCATCTTTTCTTTGTTCTCTCATTCCTTAAAGTCTTTATGTTATTATCACCTGAGTGAGGTTTATCAATATCAACAGTAAATATTTCCCAAGCTAAATACCTACTGTGCAAAATGTGTTTTTAAGTGTTTCTCAGAGCTTCAAATGCATCACCTGGATGCAAAAACATGAGCAAGTCCAAAAAGTACATTTTTTTAAAATAGCTTTTCAAAAAATAATTCCTTGCATCAGGGATAGTAGCTGTGTGCCTTCTGTATTGATTGTTTCATGTCCGTTCACTTCATGGTTTGAGTAATTGGAGCTGAAGGGAAGATGACGGGGAAGAAAGAAAAGCAGTATTGATCTTGTTGGCTATGAGAAAGTTTGCACTCATATTATGCCATACAAGGATTCGTGGGATCTTCTCTATAATTTTTGGTTTGATGGTTATTGCCAAGTGCCTGTGACAAATCCATATATTTCTTACTGGTTCCATTTCTCTGGCTAAACCCTGACTAATACACTAGGAAAAGATATGCAGTATCTCTACATAGAAAATCATAAAACATTCTTGAGTTAAAGAAGTTCTAAAAAATTAAGTGATATATTTATAGACTAGAAGACTCAATATTTTAAAGATATATTTCCTCCCCAGATTGATGTATGGATTCAATGTAATCACAGTAAAAATTCCAACATTTTTTAAAAGATCTTATTTATTTATTCTTAGAGGTGGGGGAAGGGAAGGAGAAGAAGAGGGAGAGAAACATCTATGTGTGGTCACCTCTTATGCAACCCCTGCTGGGGACCTGGCCTGCAACCCAGGCATGTGCCCTGACTGGGAATTGAACCAGTGACCTTTTGGTTTGCAGGCCGGCACTCAATCCACTGAGCCACGCCAGCCATGGCGCCAACATTTTTTTTTTCTGGTGAACTCAACAAACTGATTCTCAAATTTATATAGAAATTCAAAGGGACAAAACTGGAGAAGGTAAGGGGCTTTTCTTCTTTTGTATATTAAGATTCATTATAAAGTTAGTAATTAAGACATGCTAAGCATGCTGTTGGTGCAAGAGATAGAAAAATAGACAAATGGAACTGCATGTAGAGAATCAACGTACATTCAGGAATATGAGCGGTCTTTTGTTGGTTTCAGACCCCTGGCTGTTAACTGATTAACCTTTCTTGTCTCTTCCTATCATCCTCCCACCTGCTGTAATTGAATTTGAGGCATCTCAGAATTTTTCTCTTGTCAGAGATATAACACCAAATAGCTTAAAATTTTAAAGATAATGTTAAGATAAAGATATAGCTCAATTGGGGGAGTTCTGGCCAAGATGGAGGCATAGGTAGAAACCTTTTGCTTCCTCGCTCAACCAAAAGAAGGATAACAACCAATATAAAATCAATAAACAACCAGAAGTGCCAGAAAATCAAACTACATGAAACTCTGACAACCAAGAAATTAAAGAAACAGTCAACCAGACCAACTAGACCAGTAAGAAGGGCAGACAGAGAACCCGCGGCGAGGTGGCAGACCATGTGGGTGGGGCTGACTGAATGGGAAACTGAGACTCAGAGATGACTGTGGGCTACAGGGGGGTTGCCGCGGTGGGAGAAACTCCCAGTCTCACATGAGAGAATTCATTGGAAAGTGGGGCTAAATCCGAGCATGTGAGCTGCGTTGTTCCTTCTCTGGCCCCTCTCCTACAGGCAGCACCGCAGCAGAGCAAGGAGGGTTGCCCTAAGGCCTGGCCCCCTTACAGCTTAACAGGTGCACCGAGACAAAGAAATATGGCCCAAATGAAAGAACAGGGAAAAACTCCAGAAAGAGAACTAAGCAATGAGGAGACAGCCAATCTATCTGATGGAGAATTTAAAGCCCTGGTAATCAAAATGCTCACAGCTCTGACTGAGCTTGGTCGAATAGTGAAAGATACCCAAAGTGAAATAAAGCAAAATATTCAGGGAACCAACAGTGGCAGGAAGGAAACAAGGACTCAAATTAATGATTTGGAACAAAAGGAAGAAATAAACATCCAACAGGAACAGAATGAAGAAACAAGAATTTTAAAAAATGAAGAGAAGCTTAGGAACCTCTGGGAAAACTTCAAACGTTCCAATATCCGAATCATAGGGGTACCAGAAGGAGAAGAGGAAGACCAAAAAATTGAAAACTTATCTGAACAAATAATAAAGGAAAACTTCCCCAATCTGACAAAGGAAATAGACTTCCAGGAAGTCCAGAAAGCCCCAAGAGTCCCAAAGAAGTTGGACCCAAGGAGATACACACCAAGGTACATCATCATTAAGTTACCCAAGATTAAAGATAAAGAGAGAATCTTAAAAGCAGCAAGAGAAAAGGAGACAGTTACCTACAAAGGAGTGCCCATTAGGCTACCAGCTGATTTCTCAAAAGAAACCTTGCAGGTAAGAAGGGACTGGAAAGAAGTTTTTGAAGTCACGAAAGGCAAGGACCTACATTCAAGAATACTCTATCCAGCAAAGCTATCATTTAGAATGGAAAGGCAAATAAAGTGCTTCCTAGATAAGGTCAAGTTAAAGGAGTTCATCACCACCAAACCATTGTTATATGAAATGTTAAAGGGACTTATCTAAAAAATCAATAAATATGAACAGTAAAATGACAACAAATTCACGACTATCAGCAAATGAACCTATTAAAAAAAAGAATAGCAATGAAAACAAAAACTAAGCAAACAACTAGGACAGAAACAGAATCAGAGAAATGAACATCACATGGAAGGTTTTCAATGGTGGGGGGAGGAATGAGGGGGAAATGTGCAGGGAAGAAGAAGCATGGTAGGCATAAAATAGCCGGGGAGAGAGAAAAAATGGCATAGGAAACAGAACTCAAAGAACTTATATATATGTACAACCCACGGACATGAACTAGGGGTGGGGGGATGCTGGAGGGTTGGGGGTACAGGGTGGAGGCAGGATAAAGGGGGGAAGTTGGGAGAACTGTAATAGTATAATCAATAAAATATACTTTTTAAAAAAGAAAAACGATAAAGATGTAAAACTGAGACTCTCATCTATTCACAGTGAGTGTACAAATTGGTATAACCACTTTGAAATAAATAATTTGGCATATCTTCTAAAATAACGCGTATACCTCATGAGCCAGCAAATCCACTTCTAAATTATACACAGGAGACGTGTATGCACTTTTATACCCAGAGTTGTAGAAAGTCTACCCACAGTAGCATTATTTATAATCACCTCAAATGCCCTCCAGTAGAAGAAGGAATAAGTAAGTTGTGGTGTAGTCTTACCATAGGATACTATACAGGAAAGAAAACAAACAAGTTACAGTTACATCCAGAAATAGGGAAGAAACTCACAAAAGTCCAATTTAAAAAGCCAGCCACCAAAGAGCATTGACTATATGATCCCCCTTATATAAAGTTAAAGCCAGGCATAACTAAAGTATTGTGTTAAAAGTCAAGATAGTTGTTTACCTTTACGGAGGAAGGAAAGGAAGGTAACATGAGTGGAGATTTTGAGATGTCGTAATGTTTTATTTCTTGACTCAGGTGATAGTTACATGTATATATTCTTTGTGATACTTCACTGAACTAAATATTTATAATTTATGCACTTAAAAATACTTTTTCTTGCCCAAGATTATTTTTTTAAGTCAACTTGTTAGGAACCTATAATTTTAGGAGTCATGAAAAGGAAGTGGCAATGTCTTCAGGGGACTGTTGAACACAAGGACAGTCAACTTCCAAATACCTTCTTTTTTAAAAAAAGATTTTATTTAGCCCTGGCTGGTGTAGCTCAGTGGATTGAGCGCGGGCTGGGAACCAAGCGGTCCCGGTTTGATTCCCAGTCAGGGCACATGCCTGGGTTGCAGGCCAGGTCCCCGTGAGGGCCATGTGAGATGCAACCATACATTGCTGTTTCTGTCCCTCTCTATCTCCCTCCCTTCCCCTCTCTCTAAAAATAAATAAAAATTTTTTTAAAAATCTTAAAAAAAAGATTTTATTTATTTATTTTTAAGGAGAGAGGAACATCAATGCATGGTTGCCTCTCACATACCCCCTACTGGGGATCTGACCGACAACCCAGGCATGTGCCCTGACTGGGAATCGAACTGGTGACCCTTTGGTTTACAGGCCGGCACTCAATCTACTGAGCCACACCAGCCAGGGCCCAAATACCTTCTTTACGTAATATCAAATGTCCACATGTGTTCAACTGTTTCACCCTAATAGGTTTCTTACTTTGATCAAATTACTGCATAAAGATTTATTCTTAAATTTCCTGTTCCCTTTGCCTTCATAGATGTAGCTGAGCATCAGAATTTTCCTTAATTTGGATGCTAACAAGATTAGACAGTAATCTGACATTAATCCGCTTTTTTGATCCTATCCGATGCCTTATTTCATCTCCATCCTACTAAGGAGTTTGCTTGTGGGGAGGGGGGTGTCAGGTCATAAAACATGTCTCAGGCATTTTGAATTTTGCCATTATCAATCATAGAAGATACTGTTCTCTCCCTCTGGCTCTGTGTGTGTGTGTGTGTGTGTGTGTGTGTTGGGAGGAGGTGGTGATCAGGATGCTAATCTATGCACGGTGACCTTTGTTTCTATCTGACTGAGCAGATGTAGGAATTAATCACTGTCAACTCCTGGATGCTGGGGCTGCAGCTGTCTCCCACTGCCTTTCTGCCCCGATGGATTTATTCATGCATTTTGTTTGCTAGAAAACATGCCTCAGCACAGAAAAATTGTCAAATTATAGAAGCTTATCTGTGAACGTAATTTTTTAGAATCATATTTTCTGCACATCTGTACCTATACTGAACTCTTTAAAAGAAGAGAAAAGAGAAACAAGCTGGTAATGTTTATGTAACATCTGAACCATTATTTCCCACTCTGAGAAATTTCATGTTGGACCAGTGTCCTGGATTGCAAAGAGCTGAACTTCTAACCTCTATACCCTTCTTCTTTTTTTTAACTGTACCTCCTGAATTTCCAAATATCAGTTTAGTCCCAGTCCCAGAATCTGGGCATACTTTAGGCATAAGAAAATAAGTGTTCTAAACTAGAACTAAATGCATTTTATAGCAGACCACACTAAACCTTCAGACCATAACTAACACTTTCTGAACCCAAGCATCCCCATTACATAGATATCCGTGCAGTCTCACCAACTCCAACCCATGGTGATACTGATACCAGCCTAGATGGAAACCAAAGCCACATCCTTTTGGATGTTGGGAGTCAGCTCCAAAATCCAGTATAAATTTCCTGAGCCTGGTTTATCTATTTTCATTTTCCTCCCTCTGTCTATCAGGTCAGTATACCCTGGGGCAGAGGCTAGAGGGTAGCAGCCAGGGCCTATTCAGAGTCTGTTCATTCCTTCCTGGTGGCCCACTGCCTGCCAAAATCCTAGACTTTTGCTGTAGATGATGTCTGTGCTGGTCTGAGCCTTTCGCATACCACCCCTTACTCACTGGGACCTTTGCTCATTTTCTGTACTCCCTGACCCTGCTTGGTTCTCACTCACAGTTTACTCCTTAGCTGATTCTTTTCCTCACAATGATCTAGTTTTAAACATTCTTGCATATTCAATCCCTAGATTACCATTGTTTGTCCTTACTTTCATACTCCCAGCATCTGGTTTATATGTCTTAATCTTATGGGTCTTCCTAGACTCCTGAATTCAAACTCTCTTGGTCTAACCTCTTCAACCACCATTTGAGCCCCAACTCTGATAGTCTTTCTGTTTCTCATAGTTTTACCAAGCACCTTACTAGGAAAAGACAGGTTAATCCTTCAATGTCAACCTTAGTGTCTGGGCCCATCTCCCAGAAAGAGAAACAAGCAAACCAACTGTCTATTTGAGAGATGAATGGATAAAAAAAGATATTATATACATTCAGCCTTAAAAAAGGTAGAAGATCCTGACACATCCTACAACATGGATGAATCTTGAGGGTATTATGCTACATGAAATAAGCCATGCACAAAAATGCAAATGCTGTATGAATCCACTTATATGAAGTATCTGTCCTAGAAACTCATGGAAATAGAAACTAGAAGGGTGGTTGCCAGGGCCTGACAGGGAGAGGGGAATGGAGAATGATTGTTTAATGGGGATAGAGCTTCAGTTAATGGTTCAGTTAATTGTTTCATGAGACTCAGTTTTGCAGGATGAAAAAGTTTTGGAGATTAGTTGAACAACAATGTGAATATAATTAACATGACTGAACTATACACTTAAAAATGGTTAAGAAGATGCCCTGGCCAGTGTGGCTCAGTGGGTTGGAGTGTTGCAGGTTCAATACCTGGTCAGGGCACATACCCACGCTGCCAGTTTGGTCCCCTGTCAGGGCTTACACAAGAAAGCAACCAATCGCTGTTTCTCTCTCACATCGATAACTCTCTGTCTCTCTCTTTCTGTCTCTCTTTCCCCCTTCCATTCTCTCTAAAAGCAATGGGGAAGAAAGGTCCTTGGGTGATGATTAAAAAAAATTAAAAATGGTTAAGATGGTAATTTTATGTTATTTTTATAGGTAATTTTATTGTATCTTACCACAATTTAAATTTTTTTCAATATTTTAAGGAGAGAGCAACAAAAACTATTTGTAGGTATCTCATTTTGGTCAAATAATTTATTATGGGGCCATTTTCTTAAAACTACATTTTATTGCCTACACGATCTCTTAGGAGATAATGATCATCCTGAAATCGGTACCTGTTTTATGAAGTTGTTACTTTATTTTTCATGTCCTAAATTTGTACAGCTGAACTTTAAGTGGTATCCTATCTTTCAAGCATTCCAGAATTTCATTCTACCATACTCAAGATCTCTTAGTGATTTAATAGGTTTCTCTCACATCCCCACTGACCTTCCCCTTTCCAAGCTGCATTGCTTAATAGTCTGTCCTCATTCAACAGAGACCCTCACGTTCTAGTTTTCCTTCTCTAGAATTGACTTTCCTTCTTTGACCAAAACCAGATGTTTTATTGTAGCACGCTATGAGACTTTACCTTGGACGTTAGAGTCTCAAAAGAAAAGAGAGGAGGTGGCCTAGTTTTGTGTGAGACGTACAGCAAGCAACAGTACAATAGGAATGTTACTGGCAAAGGGAGCCTTTCTCAAATCTCCATGGGTACACATTGCTCAGACACATCAGGGAACAGCGGGAATACACCTACTCTTTTTTTCTTTGGGATATAATTCATGCCCCATGAAATTTACCTTTTTAAAATGTACAGTTCAGTAGTTTTTGGTATATTTACAACATTGGGCAATCATCACCACTGTCTAATTCCAGAAAGTTTTTATTAAAAGAAATCCCCAAAAGAAACTTTATAGCCATTTGCAGTTTCTCCCCATTCCGCCCTCCCCTCTGCCTCTGGCGGCTACTGGTGTTCTTGCTGTTTCTATAGATTTGCCTAATCTGGTCAGTACACATAAATGGAATCACAAAATATGTGGCCTTTTCTGTCTGGTTTCTTTCACTTAACACAATATTAACATAATCGTTACAGGGTTCATCCATGTTGTAGTAGAAAGCAGTACTTCCTTTCTTTTTATTGATGAATAATGTTCTGTTGTATGCATATTCCACATTTTGTTTTTCCTTCATCAGTTGATAGGTATTTGGTTGTTTCTACTTTTTGGCTATTAAAAGTAATATTCTGGTATGAACATTCATGTACAAGTTTTTGTGTGGTCATGTTTTTCTTTGTCTTGGATATATACCTAGGAGTGGATTTGCTAAGTCATATGCTGGCTCTGTATTTTCATAAGTGCCAGTATGTTTTCTAAAGTGACTGTACCTTTTTACAATCTCACCTGCAATGTATGGGGGTTCCAATTTCTCCACATCATTGTCACCACTTGTTACCATTTTTTGTTTTACCCAAAAAAGTGGTTTTGATTTTACTCAAATCATAGTGATTTTGATTTTCATTTCCCTGATGGCTAATAATGTTGAGCATCTTTTCGTGAACATATTAGCTATTTGTATATCTTCTCTAGAGAAATGTCTATTCAAATCCTTTGACAATTTTTTTAAGTAGATTTTGTGTTTTAGGAATAAACTGAAACCAGTGACTTCTCAAATTTGGTTGATATTAGAATCTTCTAGGGAACTTTTAAAAATCTTGATACCCAGGCTTCACTCTAAACCAGGTAAATTAGAATACTCGGGGGTAGTACACTACCAGCATTAAAAAAAAAAAAAAAAAAAACTATGCAGGTGATTCTAATGTTCGAGAACAAGTACTATAGACTAGATGACCAGGCTGATGGTATCAATATAGAAACATTAAAGATTTAGGAACTTAGAAATCATGCCAGGTATTAAAATTTGAACTAAATGTGAATTATAAAAAACCTAGTAATCAGTTCAAGAGGTAGAGGTGAACTTTTTAATAAAAATATTTTAATAGGATGAATTTTTCCATAGCAGGAAGTTTCAAACCACCTACAGTTAAAGAAAATGTCCTGGCTGTGGTGCTTGCCTAGTGACTGAGAGATGGACTTAGGATGGGGGTGTCAAACTCATTTTCATTGGGGACCACATCAGCCTTGTGGTTGCCTTCAAAGGGCTGAAATAATTTTAGGACTGTATACATGTAACTATGCTTTAACTGTTAAGGAGCTGAAATTACATTTGGCCCTTTGAAGGCGACCATGAAGCTGATGTGGCCCCTGGTGAAAATGAGTTTGACTCCTGGCTTAGCAGGTAACTATGAGTAAGCCAATAAATGTGAGTAATCGTGACACAATTGAATCTATAAGCCCAGAAAATACATCTCAATTATTCAGTATTAAAAAGAAAACTGACAAAATGTGAATATTAACAAGGAGAAAATTGAAAGGTAGGCTTTTGAAAGTCATAGGAAGATTGGAGACACAGTGGGGAAAGATGGCTCTCAATCTGGAAATGCCCCAGAGGGAAGCAGCGAGCCTGCCAAGCTTGTCCGCTTAGGTACAAAAGAGGAAAAAGGACTTTGAGAAGCACCTTGGAGGTGAGTTCAAACACATAAAGGGATTATTTAAATCTATTGAAAGGAAAAAGCTAGAATGAAGGTGGGATCTTTTGCTGATAATAATGGGCGCAGAGCATGCTGAAATACCAAAAGATAGGAAGACTAAACTAATGTACCTCTGACTTTACTGAGAAAGAGACCAGAATGACCAGCACACTCAAAATGCCCCCTGTGGATGGATCAGTAATTGTTGATCAAATAGTTTTTTGGTGTTTTGTGTATTTTGAGTCAGGTAGATGAATAAATTCTGATTAATCACTAGAATCTGTTGGCATTCCTCTTTAGACATTGGAAGGCCTCTGGAAGGAGTGTATCTCTTGGTCATGCCTCTTCCCAAAGCTATTGCCCCAACCCTCTGGCTCCTCCTGCCACCAAGTGTCTTAAAATGATGATCTTCACTAGGTACCTCCGCTTCTTGTCTCCAGTGCATTATTCAACCCACACCCTGGTTCCACTGAAATGACCTTTGCCAAGGTCACTAAATCAACTGATCTTTTTAGACTCCATCCCATTTAGTCTGAAGCCATGTAACATTTAACCATCTTCTCTGTTCTCCCTTCTGAAACCTCTTTTCTTGACTTTACCATACATGAATGCCCTGGTTTTACCTTTCTAGTTCTTACCAGAAACTTTCTCTGGCTCCTGAACTCTACCTACCCGTGAAATGTCGATATCACCTTGGGTTCCAGTCTCCATTCCTGTCTTACTCTATACCTCTCATCTGGTCTTTATCCCCGCTGTGGCATATCCCCAAGCCCTGCCTCTTTCAAATCCTGTTTCCTGACTTCATAGTTGATATTGTCAGATGGATGTTCCTCAGTCAATTAAGATTCAGTGACCAAAAACCAGAGTCATGCCTTACCCTGATCTCCCTCTACTTCTGTGTCTTTCCTGTCTCAGTTAATAGCACTGCCATCCATCGATTCCTCATTTGGGATCCTTTTGACTCCCTACACATCCAGTTAGTCACCAAGTCTTAGATATTAAACCTCTAAAATGTCTCTCAGATCTGTCTCCTATTGTCCCTCTCCATCACCCTGATCTATTGTTCATCTGAATAATTGCAATAGCCCCCTAACTGGTCTTTTCCATTTCCAGTTGAGCTACCGCCCACTTGCCAGCATTGTTTTCAAACATAGACTTGGTTTTTCAACATAGGCTTCTACTGCTTACACAACTCCTTAGGTTAGCATTTAAGATCTTTTGTAGTCTGGTCTTCATCTACAGTTTCTGCTTATTCCCTTAAATTAACACATTTCGTACTGCATAGAAATCTCTAAGACATACGCCAGGGACCGCACGATATTGGGCAAACTGCACGTTAATTAAATCATCTTGTGATGCAGTCCTTAACGGATGGCGCGCGAAACACGAGAAAACTTGTGAGCGGTACGAAAAGTGTTAAGTTGTGCTCCCCTCATGCAAGGTAATAGCCATTCCTTAAGTACACCATGCACTTGCATCACCATGCCTTTGTTCACACTTTCCTGTTACACGACTCTCCTTATTTTTCACCCGACGAACTCCTATTCATCCTGTAAAACAAAGTCTTATCCATTAAAATGTGGTCCCTGGACCAGCAGCTTCAGTAGCATCAGGGAACTTGGTAGAAATAAAAGTTCTTGGAGCTCTACCCTAGACCCTACTGAATCCGAAACTTGGGGATGATGACGAGATTTTATTTTAACAAGCTCTTTAGGGGATTCTTATCAGTTATGAAATTTAAGAGCCACTGTCCTAAGGCATAGTTGCTTTATCAATGCCCATGGCACTTTCCATATACCTGTGTTATTTACTACATATTTACCTATTCAGTCTTTTATATTATATTCATAATCGTATTTAACTATTCACGTATTATTCTCCTGTGCTACATATTGAATCCTCAATGTCAAATACAGTAACTTTATATATTTTCTAGCACCTACCAGTGAGATGCTTGATAAGAATTTGGAGCTTAGCCCTGACCAGGTAGCTCAGCTAACAGAGCATCATCCTAATGTGCCAAGGTTGCATGTTCAATACCCAGTCAGGGCACATACAAGAATCAACAAATAAATGCATAAATAAGTGGAACAACAAATTGATATGTTTCTCTCTCTTTCGAAATCAGTAAATGAATTAAAAAAAGAATTCAGAGTCTAAAACATACTCCCCTCCCCTCCAGGATCTGGTCTAGTCAGAGTGCATGCAGGCAAAAACAAAAGGCTGATAATCAAATGATAGCCAAGGTTTTTTCTCTTAAAGATAGATGTGTGCCACACAAGCCAAAAACACACGTCCTAACCATACCTAGCGTCAGCAATGATGCAGAGAAACTGGATCTTTTATACTTTGTTGGCATGTGTGTGAAATGTTACTGCTGCCGTGGAAAACAGTTTGGCAGCTTTGTACAAAATAAAAAGTACACTCATTGTGTAATCCAGCAATCACACTCATGGGTGTTTGCCCTGGAGAAATGAAAACTATGTTTACACAAAAACTTGGATATAAATACAGCAGCTTTATTTGTAACAATCAAAACTAAAACAACACAAACCTCTTTCAACAGATGAATGGATAACAAACTATGGTACATCCATACAATGGAACACTACCCAACAATAAAAAGGAACAAGCTTTTAATACGTGCAACCACTTGAATTAATCTCAAGGGCCTTATACTGAGTGAAAGAAAAAGTCAATCTCAAGAGTTTACACATTGTATGATTCTGTTTATATTGAATTCTCAAGAGACGAATTTATAGTGATGAAGAATAGATCAGAGGTTGCCAGGGGTTACAGTTGAGGGAAAGGTGTGACTATAAAGGGGTAGTTTGAGGGAGGTTTGTTTGGCTTGCATGATGGAACAGTGCAGTATCCTGACTATAGTGGTAGTTACTGTACATGTGATAAATTTCATAGAACTACACACACACTCACAGAACACGTAAAAATAGGTGAAATTCGAAGAGGGTGTATAGTTTAGTTAATAGTATTGCGTCAGTGTCAATTCCCAGGTTTTGATGATGTGCTTTAGTTATGTAAGATGTTATCTTTGGAGAAAGCTGGGTGAAGAGTACACAGACACTCCGTTCTATTTTGCAATTCCTTGCGAGCTTTAAATAATTTCAAAATAAAAAGTTTTTTGAGAAAGAAGCACAGAGTTTTCTGGTGAAAGCTAGATTAGAAAGCACTCCTTGATGTAATGCTGAAATGGGGCCCAGGAAGTGGAGGAGCACTCCCTGCTTGGTGGAGGTGGGAAAGGAAGAAAGAGAAGTGGAGATTCTTGCCTTGGGGACCATCTGGTAAACCTCAGCCCAGGCCTGCCAGCCTCTCTCCAGTACCACTGCTCACTCCTGCTCACTTGGGGTGTAGAGTCATGGGGTGAAGAGGAAGGCGAAAGCCTTTCCTCAATAGGCCCAAGTGGGAAAATGGAGAGAGGGATAAGGGCTCATCCTTAACAATGTTCACAAAAGGTTAAGTGTGTGAACAGTGAAAGATTAAATGGCACAAGCACTCAGGCTCTGGAATCCAGCTCCACCTCAAATCCCAGTTCTGGCATTTACTAGTCATGTGACATGATCCCTGTATTGAACTTTGCTGAATCCCATTTCCCTATTTAAAAATAGGGCTAATGACACTACTTATCTCAGAATGCTGTGAAGACTACATTAGATAGTGTATGTACAACACTTAGCAACTGCCTAGCACATATTAAATATATAGTCAATGTTGGCTACTCTTTTTAATATTATTTCCTATTATTACCAATATTCAAAGAAATAGAAAAAACATAGAATCATCTATAATATGTAATTTTTGATGACTCAAAAATATTTCAGGGTCCTTCAGTATTTGAACTCTTCATAAAATTAGCACTTAGTCCCTACATGTATAAATACAAATAATTTAACTTAAAGTTGATAGCTGTTACTTTCCATAACAGGCCTCTTATATGCTTTCACTTAGGATACATATCTCTAACCTTTAGAGCACCCAGGAGGATAAGCCTTATTTTCCACATTTTCAGGTGAAAACTGCCTCAGCAAGTCGTCTACCATACACAGCTAGTAAATTTAGTCAGTCTGATTTCAAAGCCCATGCTTTTTCCACCGCATCATGTTACCTCCGCATTAATCCATGAAAGCTGCTTAAAACACACGAAGAGATTATCTAACAGTTGTTCCTTTCACATCAGATTACAGGACAGAACATACAACTCCTATCACAGTTTAAGGCAGACATTTACAGGCCATCGCTGGGGCAAGGACTTGGAGTCACCAGTCAAGAACCCAAAGCCATGAAGCAAGAATTTAGTCTGGGGTTCCAGCCAGTAAGTAAAGCTTGGTGTCAGAATGAGAACCGTGCTGAGGTCCGAGGTCCAAGCCAAAAATCTGAATTGACAGAAGCAGACAGAACCCAGCAGGAGGCACTCTCTCAGGACTTCCTCTCTCCCCCATCTTGATGATAAATGCTAGCTAGATGAGACCTTTGAAGAGACTCAGTTGAGGGGTGTGCTGCGACCCTTCAAGGCCAGGCAGGTCCATGGTATTTGTACAGATGGAAAAATATTCATGGAGCTGTTGGGATGTCTGGCATGCCTTTATTCATGGGTGGGAGAGTCACGCGTGCTGCAAGCTGCATGTCTCCCTGCATGTCTCTGCGTAGCACGTGTTGTGGCCCTTCGTCCCCAGCATGGCACCCAGCATGGCACCCATCGTGGCACCCAGCAGGGAGTCCCTACCTGCTTAAGTACTAGAGGGGAACAAAGCCAGAAAAATGCCAGAACATTACATAATTCTGCACATGCAAGCCCACTTCATGTTATGGGAACAGTTTTTCGGACCCAGCCTCAAGACTAGGAGAACACTACTTATCAGGCCCATTCAAGGTTATGGGAAAACTGCTTCCCTTAGTTACCTAGACACCTGGGTAAAGAAGCCAGACTGCCTCCACTTACCCTACAAGGGGGCAAGGGAAAACACTTGGCCTCCCAGCATTACTGCTGGACATTAGAAACCACTGTCCCGGAGGCCCCTTGTAGAAGCCCATTGGTCAGAAGGAGACACTGGGTCCCAGGTGGCTGGGTAAATGGGGGGGCAGGAGGTGAGGGGTGTGAGAGAATACGGGAGGGAACCAGGAGCTGGGACATCTGGATAAGCTGTCCCAATGTGGTCCCTACATGGCTATAGAACTGTATTACTGTCCCTCACCTACAAATGAGGGAGTCAGGCTGGATCACTGGTATAAGCTATGTTCCTTAGAACCTAAGACTCCAATCATACCCTAGGCAATTCACTGGAGCAGGGGCATGGGGAGCCAACAGGCCCTGCCTTCCTGGTAGTCGCCCTTTTATCTCTTCTAAGTGCCGGACCTCTAAGAGCCTTCTGAGTCTAATGATTTATCCAGGACAGAAAATGTTTCACCAGTTTCCACTAGGTTCAGGGCCCTGTAGAAGGTGCTGATGGGGACACAGCTAAGGAAAACTCAGTCCCCGCAGCAGGAATTCCCAGATTCTAGCCCAGTGGCAACTGATTCCAGCAGCTATGGTTGTTCAGGATTCCTGTCAAATTCACAAGGCCCAAAGTTCTGCCGAAAACCTGAGGAAGAAAAAGAATAGAAGAGGAAAAGGAAACCTCCCCAGTATGTTTCAGGCAGGCGAATCTTTTGTGCCTCAGAGAGATGAATTTACATGTCACCTGGTAGACCATAAAGTTCTGCTTCACAGCAGACTCCCCGTCATTGGATGTTTCGTGTGTCCGACTGTGCTTGTGCTCTGTGCTCCACTGAAAGTCAGGGCATGTACTCCGCCCTTTGGGGAGTGCGACAAGTCTCCTGCTGGGAAGTGCCCGAGGCCTGCTCCCCGCAGCTAAGGGAGAATGGAAGTTGAAACCACCAGTTTATAAATTACAATGCTGCTCACACTCTAGGGTCTGAGTTTGTATGAGAGAAGAGGATTTTTTTGTTTCTAGTATTCCCCCACCCCCAGCATTTAAAAACACATTTAAAATATATTACAATTCTATGTAACATAATAAAAATACATTTGGGAACTAATTTCTTAAAAAATTGGTGTAGAGTGTGGCCATAATACACCCAGTAAAGCCATACAAACTCCCTTCTATAAGTATACCCTTTGGGTCTTTTTTTCCTCTCATCACCAGCTTATCTTGAACCTGTCAGTGTGCTTTTTCACTACTGTCCTGAGCTGGAGCTGGGACAATGAAGCAATGGCATTTGGTATCATACCTAAATTTCCACATTTCAGCTTTAAAAATATGTGCAAGGATAGATTTTTAAATTGGTCATTAGGTCTATTCACAGTCCAGGAGAGCTCTGTATTCTGAAATTTGTACACTGGAAGTTTATATGCACATTCACATATAAACACCTGTAATAAACCTACATTCATATACCTAGATTTTGTTAAATGGCCCACTGAACACTGAGAAAACAACTGCTTATATTAAAATTTTGTTCTATTTAAAAATATGAAAAGATAGAATAAGAAAATTGTCTTTGCCACAAGAAGGTTAGAAACCAAGGAGGCGGTGTCCTAATGAGCTGAGGACAGAAATTGTATCTTATTTGCCCTCCAGCTTCCAGCTCTTCTTACCCTGACAAGCCGATATTTGGGAACTGTTGAATTAATGTTTGACACAGGAATATCATTAAAGATTAGAATGAATAAAACATGGTGACACTGAGGTCATCTGCTAAATGAGAATTTTGGGGCGGGATATTTAGCAAATTTTCTTTTGCATATAATAACTAAATATTTTGCTTGTTTGATAATAGGTTGATTGGGAATTAATCCTAATGCATGTCAGGTCAGCCTGTTGTTCCTGCTTAAGGTAGAGAAGCAAAAATGGAAATAAACTAGTGACAGGAAAAAGAAACTTTCCTCTGGAATAAGTTAAGGGAAGAGCTGGAAGGGACCTTAGATTACATCAGGTCCAACCACTGCTAACCATTTAGCTATTGTGCAGGCAGAAAGAATGTCTTTGTTCTTTCACTTCCTTTCCAGCTTCAGCAACTGTAGGCCTGAACAGACAGAATAGTAGGTAGGGAGCTCACTCTCTTTATGTAAAAGAATTTGATGCCAGTACTTACAACTAAGGGAAAGCAGACAAATTTAGAAAGTACAGACCAAGCCAGGACAGGAGGCAGTGCTGAGTGGTTTATCTCATGACAAAACATAATGTACTAGCTGCAAGGAAGTAAAGACAAGGCATGCTTCCTAGCCTAGCTGCAAGCAGCAGTCAGTCTAAAATCAGCAGATTTTCTGTAGTGACAGAATGGGATGCAATTGTTAACCTCTGAGCAAACATAAGCTAAGAGTCTAACCAGTGTGGTCATGAAGAGGAGGTCTCATCCATCAGTTGCTTGACAAGGGCTGCCCTCATATCACTGGACCTGCATGGCCCTTGACACACAGTGTAAGAGACATATTGGACAAGAACATTGCCTGGGGGAATTCTCCAGGAAGAATTCAGCCAATAGAAAGGAATCTTTTAAGTGGCCTGATTTCACTGGAGACAAGTAAATACATATGTGGGTGCACATATGTGAATATTCACAGCCCCAAGGTGCTGCACTTTCCTAGAAGCAAAGAGAAAGGGAGAGCAGAAGCTTCATGACCACAATGATCCCTTCCCTCATTTATTTTTAGACTGCCTTCAGCATCATCCTTGACGGGGAAGCAAAGTTGGGACTCACCCAGAGGAAGAGGCTTTTCAGTGAGGGTTTGGAGTAGGGGCATGTGCCAAGTGGTCAAAACCTAGTGTCCATGAAGTCCACAGACCTCAGAGCCCCCCAAACATCTCTGGTCCTTTTGTGTTCAGTAATGCCAGGGAGTTCTCAGCCATTCCAGGAGGGACCAAAGGGATCCCCCTGAAACTCCCAGCAGTACCCCTCTTGTCTAAACACGGAGGCATTGAACAAGCGCTTGGCTCTCCCTCTGACTGTCAGGGATCTCTGCTGCTTTATGGTCATTAGTCAGCTGAGAGAGAGCACTGCGAAGTGAAAATGGGATTAGAGAAGGGGATAAAGAAAGGAAGGAAAGATTGGCCCTCCATATTCATTAATGAATTCATTCATTCACTAACTAATGGTTATGGAACACTTGCCATTTTCCAAAGACTGTGCTGAAGACTGAGATTCAGATAAATAAGAAACAGCACGTATTTTGAGGAGTAGAAACTGTCTAGTGGGACAAACATAAAAATTTGGGACTATAACATGACTATTGTGTTGGTGCTCATATAGCCTGAGGTGACACAAAGTCACAGAGGAGGGCACCAAACCTAGACTAAAGGCATCAACCAGGCAGATATGTGCTCTTATTTCTTTGAATCCAATGAGATGAGTCACTTACAAAGAAAATATTAATAAATGCCTCATGGAGAAATAAAAAGATTGATAGCAAAGCGAGCCTAGCTGATTGATGTTGGAGGCCATCTATTTTGGTGGCAACAATCTGCAAGGCTGTATAGTTTTCTCCCCCAGCACTTAGCTGTCTAGGGGTAAAAGGAGACAATGGGTTGTAATTTCGATGAGAGTTTTGTGGGACAGATGCAGCAAAAGGGCTTGTTTACGACCGGATGTTGTTGACAGAACAGTTCAGATGACCGACCAGAGGTTAGAAATTAGGTAGAGAAAGGAGGAGAGGCTAATAGACTGTGAGGAAGCAAAAGAACCGTGGAACTGGGGGCCTGGAGGCTGTCGGAGAGCAAGTGTGTTTGAGGGAAGCAAACAAAGGAGCTGGGGGACGGGAGGCTGATTCGCTTATTCACACATTATATGCGGGTAATTGATCTCACTCACAGGTGGTGTGGGACAATTTTGATAATTTTTGTGCAAATGGCAATGTTTGGTAAAATTACAATAACTTTAGTTTTACATAATGAAACTTTTTGTGATTTACTATAAAATGTATACTGAATTATTTTTCTTTAATACTTGTCCCGTGCTCTACTACCACTCAACGTAAAACGTAGAAATACGTTTCCTGCATTCAATGTGTTCATCTAGTATTTATTGAGTGCCTTCAATGTTTGAGGTAGTGTTCTAGTGCTAGGAGTACATTAGGAACAATTCTAATTGGGAGGAGAAGAATAAACAACAGTAACAAATATGTAAATTAAGCAATACATTAGAAGGGAATAAGTACTATAGAGGGATGGGGATAGAGAGAATAGAGCAGGATCAGAAGGATTTGGAATTCTGGGGGAAGGGTATGATTTTAAATGGGTTGTCATTATAGCCCTAGTTGAACAAAGACATGAAGGGAGAGGGGGAATAAACCGTGCAGATGTGTGAATTAAATATTCCAGGCAGGGGGAATAGCCACTTCAAAGCCATGAGGTGTGTGAGTGTCTGATATTTCCAGGAACAGTAAGGAGGCCTCTGTGGAGTGGTGTGAGCAGGGGACAAATTAGGAAATGATGTAGAGACATAATGGAGACCAACTGTGTAAGCCTTGTAGACACTAGAAAAGACTGGCTTCTCTTCAGAGTGAGATGGAGCTTCATCACAGGGTTTTGAGCAGAAAAGTGATGTGATCTGATTCACCTTTAATGGATTGCTCTGGCTTCTGTGTTGAAAACAGACATAGGGAGGGTCCAGTGTAGAAGCAGGGAGACAAGTTAGGAGGCTATTGCAACAATCTAAATGAGACATGCTAAGCAAGGCTTTGATCAGGGAGATGGCAGCAGAGCTGGTGAGATGTATACTAGTTGGATTCTGGATGTATTTCAAAGATAGAGCCAATAGGATTTCATGACAGATTGGACATGGGTGATGAGCAAGAGTTAAGGATGACTCCAAGATTTTTGGTCCAAGCAAATAGAAAAGTGGAGTTGCCATTATCTAAACTGGTACCAAATTTGAGAGGAACTGGTTGAGGGAGAAACTAGGAGTTAAAACTTAAAAAGATATAGTCACATCTATGTTTATTGCCCATTATTTATAATAGCCAAGAGATGGAAACAACCCAAGTGCTCACCAATAAACAAGCGGATAAAAAAGTGGTGATATGCAATGGACTATTACTCAGCCATAAAAAAGAATGAGATCTTACCTTTTGTGACAACATGGATAGACCTAGAGGGTCTAAGTGCTAAGTGAAATAAGTCAGATAGAGAAAGACAAGTACAATATGATTTTACTTATATGTGGAATCTAAAGAAAAAATAAATGAACAAAAAACAGAAACAGACTCATAGATGCAGAGACCAGACTGATGGTAGCCAGAGGTGAGGTGGTTGGGAATCTGGGTGAAAAAAGTGAAGGGATTGAGAAGTACAGATTGGCAGTTACAAGATAGTCACAGTGATGTAAAATACAAAATGGTCACAGGGATGTAAAATTACAGTAATATTGTAATAACTATATATGATGTCAGCTGGGTACTTGAATTATTGGAGTATCATTTTGTACATATGTGATTGTCTAACCACTATGCTGTAGACCTGAACTGATATAAAATGATATTGAATGTTAACTGTAATTGAAAAATAAAATTAAAAAAAGGAGACTAGGAGTTAAATTTTGGATGGATTGTGATCAGAGAATGGGATATTGATGTTTACAATTTCTGAAGTGGCACCATTCTGAATAAGCATAAGACCCAGGGTATGACCTTGGGGATGTGTGTCTGAAAGTGGAGTAAAGTGAAGTCACTCTGTTTAAAGAATGTAGAACTCTGGAGACTTCTGGCCAAGATGGAGGTGTAGGTAGACACACTGTGCCTCCTCACACAACCAAAAGAGGAAAAACAACAATTTAAAAAACAAAAACAGCCAGATATGACAGAAAACTGAACTGAGTGTCAGAAGTCTGACAACCAAGGAGTTAAAGAAGACACATTCATCCAGACCAGTAAGCAGGGTGGAGCCGGGTGGAATGCACTTGGCAAGATGCGGTTTGTGGAGCAGTACCGGCAATGTTCCAGCTGCCAGGAGAGGCCCGTGGCAGGCGTGCCTGGCCAAAACGCGGCAGGTGCACTCGGCAAAACCAGGGCTGAGACTGTTGGACCGGGCAGTCCCTCATTCTCGTGCAGATAAACCGGGAGGAAAAGCTGGGGAGCAGAACAGACCGAGTGGCCCACCAACGCAGGGAGGTAAAGCCTCAAACCATCGATTGAAAACACCTGTGGGGGTTGAGGCGGCAGTGGGAGGAACTCCCAGTCTCACAGGAGAGTTCGTTGGGGAGACCCACAGGGACTTGGAACTGTGCAGGCCCATCCACTCACCCCAGAGCCAGCAAAGAAGGGCCCAACCTGCTTGTGGGTGGCGTGGAGAGCAGAGCGGGCGCCATTGTTCTCTCAGGTCCCGCCCCCACAGACATCGTCACAACACAATGATGTGGGTTACCCCGCCCTGGTGAACACCTAAGGCTCTGCCCCTTAAAGTAACAGGCACACCGAGAAAAAAATGGCCCAAATGAAAGAACACATCAAAGCTCCAGAAAAAAATACAACTAAGTGACAAAGATATAGCCAACCTATCAGATGCACAGTTCAAAGCATTGGTAATCAGGATGCTCACAGGATTCGAAGAAAGATTGTCTCAATTACTTGAACAAATGAAGGATAATATAAAGGAAATGAGGGGAAATCTGCAGGGAACCAATAGGGATGAGAAGGAAACTGGGACTCAAATCAACAGAGTGGACTGGCAGAAAGAAAAGAATGAAGAAACAAGAATTCAAAAAACTGAGGAGAGGCTTAGGAACTTCCAGGACATCTTTAAACATCCCAACATCCGAGTCATAGGGGTGCCAGAGGGACAAGAGGAAGACCAAGGGATTGAAAACTTATTTGAACAAATAATGAAGGAGAACTTCCCCAAGCTGGTGGAGGAAATAGATTTTCAGGAAGTCCAGGAAGCTCAGAGAGTCCCAAAGAAGTTGGACACAAAGAGGAACACACCAAGACACACCATAATTACATTACCCAAGATTAAAAATAAGGAGAGAATCTTAGAAGCAGCAAGAGAAAAGGAGACAATCACCTACAAAGGAGTTCCCATAAGACTGTCAGCTGATTTCTCAAAAGAGACCTTACAGGCAAGAAGGGGCTGGAGAGAAGTATTCCAAGTCATGAAAGGCAGGGACCTATATCCAAGAATACTCTATCCAGCAAAGCTATCATTTAGAATGGAAGGGCAGATGAAGTGCTTCTCAGATAAGGTCAAGTTCAAGGAGTTCATCATCACCCAGCTTTTATTGTATGACATGTTAAAGGGATTTATATAAGGCATGGAGGGATATCAACAGGAGAGGGGGAGGGGGAGAGAGGGGGAAAAGGTGCAGAGCATAAGTAGCATAAATGGTAGGTGGAAAACAGACAGGGGGAGGTTAAGAATAGTATAGGAAATGTAGAAGACGAAGAGCTTATGTATATGACCTATGGACAAAAACTGAAGGGCGGGGAATGGGGGGTGGGAGTGGAGGGGAAGAAAGAGGGGGAAATGGGACAACTGTAATAGCATAATCAATAAAATATATTTAAAAAAAAAAGAATGTAGAACTCTGAAGGTTGAAATGTTCATGAAATCTCCTAGAGAGGTCTATAAAGTGGAGGCCCAGGCAGGAGAGGAAGGAGCCCGGTGGGCTGCTGTTACTCCTGTGATACAAAGTTTTAGTATAAATGATGAGCCAGGTTACACAAATAATTAGTTTGAGGTGCACAGAATTTGAATTGGATTCAGATTTGAACCTCATTGATTAGAAATAAGCAAGATAGAAAAATGATCACAGTTGCTGAAACACACCAGACAAAATGACAATAAAGCTGTTTAGAACAGATCCAGATCAGAGAGATTTATAATCCTGTTGTAGCACAGATCAAAAATGGTGGATTAAAACAGAAATTCAATAAATCTTCACAATTTATTGTTTTATTACCATGTTTTTTTGCAAATACATTCGTGTTTGGTTTTTTTTTTAATTACTTTATTGTTGTTCAATTACAGTTATTTGCATCCTCTCCCTCCCCCCCCTCCCCTCAGCCTCCACCTCCCCCCTCAGCCTCCCTCCTCCCCCATAGTTCCCTCCATGTGTCCTCTACAGTGATTCCTGAATCGTGTTTGGTTTTAGATATGTTTCAAGTTCAATGATACCGTTTATATCAACTCATGCAGCATTGTAGAAAGCAGAGCCCTGTGACATGTGAGGAAAGTTTTCTAATAGCAGCAGCAAGCCAAGAACCACCCTCTGCTCCATTCGCAGGTCGTGTTTCCAGGCTCCGTCTTTGCCCGTGGTTAAAAAGAAACAATAGCATGACCCGTCAGTCCTCCATAATTCTAAGAATAATAATAAACATCCAAGTTCAGAAACCAATATTTGATAATGATTTTTAAAACATCATACCTATACTGTGGTGGATGTCACCGACTAATCAGAATTCTTTATAGACTATTGAAATGATAATCCAAGTTCATACAAGTTCTGCAGATGCAGATGGATATATTTCTCTTAGGTATTGAGAGCTTAATTGAGAATAAAAAAATCAAGAGAGCCCTTGCTTTATATTGCCAATCAATAAGTGAAAAAATGATGAGATCACTATGTAAACCTTTAAAAAACCCCATCTTGTTTTTGACTGCTGGTAACACAGTCCAAACTTTTATCTCTTCATAAATGTGACATAAATGATGTAGTTGTGACTTGCTGTTTACAATCAAGTATATATTTAAATCTTTTTCCTTTGTGGAAGTTATGGGTTGTGGTTGATTAAAATATTCAGCAAATGTAGTTTCATCTTTTAGTTTAATAGAAAAATATAAATGACATTGATAGTTGAATTCCTATCAGAGACATTCCCCAGGCATACATAATTCATGTACTAAATTGGAGATGATTCACTTTTTAGTGACTTTATAGGTGTTAACTTGGCCAAATAAAATAGGTAAATCATTTTCCTTTCATTTTTTTCCTGAGGCAAGTTCTCAGTAAAATTGTTTTACTATGAAATATACATATATAAGTCCATAATATGTCCATTTGAAAAATGAATCTGCATCAACTTCTGAGATGTGAAGACTATGTAATGTATATTTTGTCAAAAATAACTAAATTAAGTTACTCCTAAGTCAGGAAGGGGAGAAGTTCCATATCAGGATTTCATGCAGTACTGAATTACATGAAAGGCGATCTGGTTGTACAATGGTGTTCAAATAAAATGGGTCCAGAGAAGAATGAAGAAAGAAACCTACCTGTCAGGCCACACAGATGTGAGGCTGTGAAACCTGGAATGTTGCTGAGTGAGGAGGTCATCGTCAGATGTGTATTGCTCATGCCCAGGAGCTTGTAGGTGGCCATGGGGCGGAACAGCCTCGGTTACTGGTCTTACAGGAGCCCACCCAGTAGTAGTATGACTGCCCAAACTTCTGACTACACCGAATGGCCCACACCAGCTCAGTGGTGCTCTCCTTTCTGAATCAGTGTCGGCACTGGTCTCTCAGATGTATTACTCTTCTTAACAGATGTTTTGTGGAGCTGCTGGTTAGCATTGTTCTCATTTCAGTAGTCAATATTCACCACATAGTCCCCTCCTTTTGGGAGGGGATAAAGAAGCTAGAAAAGATTCCTCTCTGTGAGTCCACAGTTTGACATGGGACTGATAATGTTAGGGTTGGATCTTAAATTTGGTACAGGAGACTTACGGCAAACAATACAAAAATGTTCTTTATAGATGCAGCTTTCTTGTTAAGTGATGATGGTGGTATTTTAAGAAAACAAGTATGAGAGTAATGTGCAGGAGGTATTAGGACAGGGAAAAATGGGTGTTACAGAGAGCTAAACGTTATACTAAAAATCTAAAAATTAGTAGTTTTGCATCACCTTGGAGTTTTCAAAGAGCTTTGGCACACACCTCATTTGATCTTTGCAATAACCTGTGGGGTGTACATGAAAGGTGATATTATTTCCACTTCACATGTGAGGAAACAGGAACCTAGGAGCAGTTCCATGACTTGCCCGAAGTCACACAGCCGAGAGACAGCAAGGATTCCCCTTCATCACATCTGACTCCACTTCCATTGCTCCTAACACAATTGTATCTTGGATTAAACATGGTAGCAGGAATAGAGAGTGAGGGACAACTCAGAGAGATTTCAAAATAACAAGTGAAAGAAATTGACAACTGACTGGGTATAGCTGATAAAAAAAAAAAAAAACAGAAAGAAAGGTGATTTCTAGGTTCCTAAATCCTGGAAGATGGTGAGATTCGTAATGTCATCAGCTCCTGTTGACAATGTGCTTACTACGTTCCAGGTCCTATGCCACGCACCTTGCTATATTGACTCATTAACTCCTCACAGCTCTGAGAGGGGAGAGGTGTTATTATCCCCATTTTATAAGGGGAATGCATGAAAGTTGTTTTCACTTAAGAGGAGGAAAAAACTCAAAGTTTTTGCTCCAAGACAAGGTAAAGTTGAACTGGACTCTGGCTTCTGGTGACCATACTTGGGGCCAGCGTCCTGGGGCAGTGCTTTGGTGTTCTTACGTGTGTGGACGTAATTATGCTACTAGCCACAAAATAATCAAGCTGGGCCAGTGGTAGTTACAAGGTTTGCAAATCCAGCACTAGACAACAGTTTAATGCCTCATGGATATTTTGCCTGCCAATAAAATAGCCTGCATTAAACATGATTTTGCCTTGGCCCTGGACTTTAAGGTGGTCAGCCAGGTAATCCAGGTTTATAGATAGCAATGCTTTTCTCTTCAGATATTATTAAAAATAAAAATATAACTAAGTATAATTATCATATGACTCAATATAAATATTGCACTTATGTAAAATACACCATTTAGACTAAAATTTTTCAATACAATTACATTCCTCCCTAATTGTTACCAGTTGCTTTTACTTCTCCATTGTTATCCATAACAAAAAGCAAACAAACAAAAAAGCAGCTTAAGCCTGGTTTTCCCCTAAGGTTAGCGAATCTTCACATATCTACCTTGTCCTGAGCCTCTATTGGCATTCCGGGGTTTGTCCAAGACCCTTACTCTCCACACCTCCCTCTAATCTTTGAGTTGCTCTGTGCCTTATTTAAAACTCCTCAAGAAAAGGCCCTTCCTATATTTCCTGCTTTCAATTCCTGATTCCCCTTTCTCTCTCGTTCAGGCAGAGACAAGAAGACAGTTTACTTATCAAATAAATTAATAGTGTATGAAAAAATTCCCAAACCTTTTCCCAAATAGTAGTTTACTTTACAGCTCATTTCTCAAGCCTTCAAACTATCCCT
The DNA here is from genome assembly GCA_004026765.1 of Micronycteris hirsuta. Lineage (NCBI taxonomy): Eukaryota > Metazoa > Chordata > Mammalia > Chiroptera > Phyllostomidae > Micronycteris > Micronycteris hirsuta. Next base: position 49,412 of record PVJI01004383.1, on the reverse strand, counting down.
TTAGGTATCTACCTGCTAGTTATTTATTCACTAGGCTGCAAATAGCAGTCTCTTAGCAACCATAAACTTCATGAAAAGCTTCTAACTCTTTAAAGTTGGCCTTCTTTTAAAAGACTTGCAAGAAAGGAGTGCCAGAATTTAGTTCTCTTTGAAAACAAATTTAAATAAATCATAACAGTATTTTTCAGGGGCTATAAATCAGTTTCTTCCCAGTGGCCCTTCACCGTGAGGCTGCGCCAGAGATGATGCTGGCTGGGAAGCACTGTCCACTCCCAGGGCGTGGAGTCGTGACTGTAGTGTCTTTTTTCCTGACTCCTTCTAGGATTGTGAAGATGTCCAGTCCCAACCTGAATATCGTGACCTTACTGGGCAGCTGTCTGACTTACAGTAGTGCTTACCTCTTTGGGATTCAGGATCGAGATACTTCAGGGGGAAGCTCAATGGAAACTGTCATTCAGGTAGGTGAAGTGTTAGATTTTAGGTATAATGCCAAAGTTTTGATCATTTTTGAATCAGCTACTCCTGAGGGTAGCAGTTGCTTTTGTCCTTGGTGTGGGTACTTTCAGAGGCAGTCCCTAGAGTGCTTCGTCAATGAAGTCCACTCTGCCCCATGGCCTGTGTGGACGAGGCTTTGCAGTTCAGAACGTGTGCAGAATAACGGTGGTTCCTCTCATGCCTTTTGCTCCTGTCCCTCTCCACCTGTAGGTAAGACTGGCCATGCTGTGCATTGGGATCTCCCTTGTGTTTGGACCCATTCTGGGGAAGAGCTGGCGACTCTACAAGGTGTTTACCCAGAGGGTCCCAGACAAGAGAGTGGTGAGTAGGCAGCAAGTACATGCCTCTTGACTGCGGATGGCAGGGTCACTATTGATTAGAAGCTTGAGAAGCTTTGCCAGATTTCTAGGTCTGGTCCCTTTACATTAGTCTGAAGTTCCTGCTCCTCACTTCAAACTCAAAGTTGTGTGGCCTAAGTCTCCAAGCAGTGTGTCCCTGCTATTGGAGTGTAGGTCTTTGAACATAGATTCTGTTGCAAATGCACCCCAGGCCCTGCGATGCTCTGGGGATGTGAGCTGGCCACTATGTGGCGCCAACATGAGATGCCCAGAGAGACTGTTGCTTCACACAGGTGTGAGCTGGAAGTGAAGGGAGGGAGAGTGAGGACGCAGAAGCTCTAGCAAGTGCAAGCAGTTATTTCCTTGGTGGATCCCAGTTCTCTTCTATGTAGGAGGCCACTCTCTGCACTAAGAAAGATGAGCATGGAGCAGCGAGCAAGGGAGAGGACACCCATTCAGCAGGTGGAATCAACCCTAGAAGCTATGTGGCAGCAGATCACCTGCATGTCCCTCTTATCAGATGTCATCCTAACCACATTCCCCCTTTATCAGGGTCCCTGGTAGAGCCGCCCAAACCTCAAACTCTTTGTGTATCGGCTCAGCCCAGACCTGTTATATCTCTCAGTGGGAGTTTACTTCTCTGTATTGGTGCTTTTTGTTTTTTGTTTTTTAGCAAATGTCATTGAATAATGGTGAATATATTCAAAAGCTCAGCTGTGCATACCCATTCATATGAGGGAGATGGCCTAAAGGATAAGAAGTTTATTCATCCCCCTAGAACACCGATTTCCTTTTTAAAAATAGCTTTATTGAGGCATAGTTGTTATGCTATGAACTGCACATATTCAAAGTGTATATTTCATAAGTTTTGGCATATGTGTACATTCATTAAACCTGGTGTATAATCCACAAAAGCTTCCTCATACTCCTTTATCTCCCTCTCTTGTCCAATCCTTACTTCCTCTGTCCCTGTCTCAGGGCAACCATTGATCTGCTTTCTTTTTTTGTTTGTTTGTTTTTAAGTATTTTTTATTGGTTATGCTATTACAGTTTTCCCAATTTTTTCTCCCTTTATCCCCCCTCCACCCTGCCCCCCCAACCCTCCAGCATTCCCTGTCCTTAGTTCACGTCCATGGGTTGTACATATGAGTTCTTTGACTTCTCTGTTTCCTATGCCATTTTTTATCTCTCCCCGTCTATTTTATTCCTACCAATTATGCTTCTTCTTCCCTGTACCTTTGCCCCCCTATTTCTCCCCTCTCCCCCTCCCCACTGATAACCCTCCATGTGATGTCCATTTCTCTAATTCTGTTCCTGTTCTAGTTGTTTGCTTAGTTTTTGTTTTCGTTGTTTTTCTTTTCTTTTAGGTTCATTTGTTGATAGTTGTGAGCGTGTTGTCATATTACTGTTCATATTTTTTTATTTTCTTCAATTTCTTAGATAAGTCCCTTAAACATTTCATATAATAATGGCTTGGTGATGATGAATTCCTTTACCTTGACCTTTTCCGAGAAGCACTTTATCTGTCTTTCCATTCTAAATGATGTCTTTGCTGGACAGAGTACTCTTGGATGTAGGTCCTTGCCTTTCATGACTTCAAATACTTCTTTCCAGCCCCTTCTTGCCTGTAAGGTTTCTTTTGAGAAATCAGCTGATAGCCTAATGGGTACTCCTTTGTAGGTAACTGTCTCCTTTTCCCTTGCCTCTTAGGATTTTCTCTTTATATTTAATCTTGGGTAACTTAATGATGATGTGCCTTGGTGTCTTCTTCTTTGGGTCCAACTTCTTCAGGACTCTGGGCTTTCTGGACGTCCTGGAAGTCTATTCCCTTTGTCAGATTGGGGAGGTTTTCCTTCATTATTTGTTCAAATAAGTTTTCAATTTCTTGCTGTTGTTCTTCTCCTTCTGGCACCCCTATGATTTGGATATCGAAATGTTTCAGGTTGTCCCAGAGGTTTGTAAGACTCTTCACTTTTTTGAATCCTTGTTTCTTCATTCTGTTCCTATTGGATGTTTATTTCTTCCTTTTGTTCCAAATCATTGCTTTGAGTCCTGGTTTCCTGCCTGTCACTGTTGGTTCCCTGAATATTTTGCTTTATTTCATTGTGGATATCTTTCACTTATTTTTTCATTTTTTGACCAAGCTCAGTCAGAGCTGTGAGCATTTTGATTACCAAGGCTTTAATTCTCCATCAGATAGGTTGGCTATGTCCTCATCATTTAGTTCTCTTTCTGAGGTTATGCTCTGTTCTTTCATTTGGGCCATATTTCTTTGTCTTGGCGCACCTGATAAGTTGTAAGACGGTGGGGCCTTAGGAATTCAGCAGGGCAGGGCAATGCTCTTTGCTGCACTGTGGCACTGCCTGTGGGGGAGGGGCCAGAGAGGGAACAACACAGCTCCCCTGCTTGTCCCTAACGCACTTTCTGACTGACTCCTGTGTGAGACTGGGAGTTTCTCCCACTGTAGCAACCGCCGTATCAATTCTGAGTCTCAGTTTCCCCTTAAGTCAGCCCCGCCCATGCAGCCTGCATGGCCTGTTGCCACGCCCCCACGGTCTGCCCATTCACTGTGGTTTTTCTCTTTGGGCTGGCCCTCCTGGTCCACTGCCTTACTGGTCTGATTGTCCTGATTGATTTTTTCTTTAATTCCTTGGTTGGAGTTCCATGAAGTTTGATTTTCTGGCACTTCTCATTGTTTATTGATTTTAGATTGGTTGTTATCCTCCTTTTGGTTGTGTGAGGAAGTGAAGGGTTTCTACCTATGCCTTCATCTTGGCCAGAACTCCCCTGCTTTCTGTTACTGTAGATGAGTTTGCATGTTCCAGAATTTTATAGACTGAAATTATATAGTATGACTTTTTTTGGTCTGTCTTCTTTTACTTGGCATAATTACTTTGAAATTCATACATATTGCTGTGTGCCTCAGTGGTTCTTTCCTTGTTACTGCTGAGTGGTGTTCCAACGTGTAGACACATTTCAGTTTGTTTATCCTATTGATGGATGTTTGGGTTTGTTTCCAGTTTGGGACTATTAAAAATAAAACTGCTATGAATATATTCATATACAAGTCTTTACGTTGACATATGCTCTCATTTCTCTTGGCTAAAAACCCAAGAGTAGAATGGATGGATCACATGGTAGGTGTATGTTTAACTTTCTAAGAAATTGCCTAACTTTTCCAGATTGATTGTACCATGTTACATTCTTACCAGCAAATCTTAGAGGCCCTTTCCTCCACACCCTCACCAACATTTGAGTTGGTCGGTCTTTTTTATTTTAGTCATACTAATTGGTGTGTGTAATAGTATCTCACTGTGATTTATTTCCCTTATGCCATGTTGAGCATCTTTTCACATGCATACAGAGTGGGGGAAAAGTTGGTTCACAGTTGTTCATAAGGAAAATAATGAATAATTAATAAATAATACAAGAATAAACTCTATGCTTTGCATACTCACAACTGTAAACCTACTTTTGCTGAACCTTGTGTATCTTATTTGGGGAAGTACCTGCTCATTTGTAACACATTTTTAAGTTCAGTTGTTTGTTTATTATTGAGTTTTGTCATTCTTTTTTTTTTCATTCCAGATACAAGTCCTTTATCAGATACGTATATAATTTGCAAAGATTTTCTTCCAGTTTGTGGCTTCTCCTTTATTCTCTGAAGAGTGCCTTTCAAAAAGGTGTTTCCAATTTTGATGAAGTTCACTTTGTCTAATTTTTTACTGATCATGTTTTTGATATTAGATCTAAGAAACTGTTGCCTAACCCAAGGCCCCAAAAGGTTTTCTCCTATGTTCTACAAATTTTAAGAGTTTTAGTTTTCACAGTTAGGCTTATGATCCATTTAGTTAATTTTTAAATATGGTATGCTATAAGAATCAAAGTTAATTTGTTTACATATAGATATCCAATTGTTCCAGCAAGATCTCTTAAAAAGATTGTCCTTTCTTCACTGAATTAACTTTGTACTTTTGTTGAAAATCATTTGTCCATAGATGAGTAGATCTATTTCTGAACTGTACTCTGTCCCATTGATGTAGTTTATTTGGACACATATACCATATTATCTTGACTATTGTAATGTTCTATTAAATCTTGAATCGGGGAATGCTAGTTATCCAACTTTGTTCTTCCCTTTCAATGTTCTTTTGGCTATTTTAAGTCCATTGAATTCTCATATGAATTTCCAAATCAGTTTGCAAATTTCTGCAAAAATTCTACTGGGGTTTTTAATGAGATTGTGTTGCATTTATAGACCAAATTATAGAGAGTTGACTTTTTTGTTAATTATATATTTTCTTGATTATGCTATTACATTTGTCCCATTTTTTTCTCCCCTTTATTCCTCTCTGCCCTGCACCCTCCCTCCCATCAGCATCCCCCTCCTCACTATGGGTTGTACATATAAGTTCTTTGGCTTCTCCATTTCCTGTACTTTTCTTAACCTCCCTCTGCCTATTTTCTACCTACCATTTATGCTTCTTCTTTCCTGTACCTTTTCCCCCTATTCCTCCCTCCCCCTCCCCACTGAAACCCTCCATGTGATATCCATTTCTCTGATTCTGTTCCTGTCCTAGTTGTTTGCTTACCTTGTTTTTGTTTTTAGGATTGGTTGTTGATAGTTGTGAGTTTGTCATCATTTTACTGTTCATAGTTTTGATCTTCTTTTTCTTAAATAAGTCCCTTTAACATTTCATATAATAGGGGCTTCATGATGATGAACTCCTTTAACTTGACCTTATCTGGGAAGCACTTTATCTGCTCTTCCATTCTAAATGATAGCTTTGCTGGATAGAGTCATCTTAGATGTAGGTCCTTGCCTTTCATGACTTTGAGTACTTCTTTCCAACCCCTTCTTGCCTGTAAGGTCCCTTTTGAGAAATCAGCTGATAGCCTTATGGGAACACCTTTGCAGGTACTGTCTCCTTTTCTTTTGCTGCTTTTAAGATTCTCTCCTTATCTTTAATCTTGGGTAATGTAGTGAAGATGTGCCTTGGTGTGTGCTTCCTTGGGTTCAACTTCTTTGGGATTCTCTGAGATTCCTGGACTTCCTGGAAGTCCATTTCCTTTGCCAGATCGGGGAAGTTCTTCTTCATTATTTTTTCAAATCAGCTTTCAATTTCTTGCTGTCCCTCTTCTCCTTCTGGCTCCCCTATGATTCAGATATTGGAATGTTTAAAGTTGTCCCAGAAGTTCCTAAGCCTCTCCTCATTTTTTTGAATCCTTGTTTCTTCATTCTGTTCTGGTTGAATGTTTATTTCTTCCCTTTGGTCCAAATCGTTGATTTGAGTCCCAGTTGCATTCCCTTCACTGTTGGTTTCCTCTATATTTTTCTTTATTTCAATTTGCATAGCCTTCACCTTTTCCTCTATTTTGCAACCATACTCAACCATTTCCATGAGCATCCTGATTACCAGTGTTTTGAACTCTGAATCTTATAGGTTGGCTGTCTTTTCATCACTTAGTTGTATTTTTGGATTCTTGATCTGTTCTTTCATTTGAGCCATATTTCTTTGTCTTGGTGCAGCTGTTAGGTTGTCAGGGGTGGAGCCTTAGGTATTCGCTACGACGGGGCAACCCGGGTCACTGTGTTGTGGTGTGTTTTGCTGAAGGATATCTAACATTCTCATATGAGTATGCTAGTGCTGAATTTTTTCTGCTTTTGTTTATTGAAAAAAGTCTTTATTCCACCCTTGTTTTAGAAAGGTAGTTTTTGCTGGACATAGAATTCTAGGTTGAGGTTTTCTTATTTACTTTTAATACATTAAAGGTTTTTCTCCACTGTCTTCTCACTTGGTCTTGTATCTGATGAGATATCTGATGGTTTCCTATCTTTGTTTCTCCATGCATAATGGATCTTGATTTCCTGGTTGCTTCAAACTGCTCTTTATCATTGGTTTTGAGCAGATTGATTAAGCAACCAATTTGTTTTTATCTTACAAACACCATGCATCATATACCAAGTTGTGCTTTTTTCTTTCCATTGGTTGACAAAAACCCAGACCCACATTTCTGCCCCAATTCATGAGTGTTATGTACTCTACTTACCTGCACTTTCATCATAGTTCTCTTTATATCCTCCTGTCCTTAATGTTGTTCAGTTTTTCTTTCTTTCTTTTTTTTTTAAAGATTTTATTTATTTATTTTTAGAGAGGGGAAGGGAGGGAGAGAAACAGCAATGCATGGTTGCCTCTCACATGGCCCTCTCTGGGGACCTGGCCTGCAACCTAGGCATGTGTCCTGACTGGGAATCGAACCGGGACCCTTTGGTTCCCAGCCCGCGCTCAATCCACCAAGCTACACCAGCCAGGGTTATGTTGTTCAGTTTTTCATCCTGTTGCAGTATATATGTTTTCCTAATTTTATTTTTATATAGTCACAAAAGTAACACGTTTTTTGTATGAAGTCTGGTGAGTCGTGTAAGTTTAAAGAATGTGTTACCAGTCCCTCTTCCAGCACCCTCAGCTCTCAATCCCATCCTCCAGGTTAATGGTTGTTAATAGTTTTATGTGAAAACTCCTCATCGCTCTATCTGCTCATATACATATCTAGAAATAATAGAGTATTTATTTTATAAAACCCTTGACCTTTTATGGAAAAAGACAGGATATGGAAAATATAAACAAATGGAAATGTTTAATGGCAATGATGATATTGCCACAGAAATCATTGTAAACATTTAATGTCTCTTTCACCTTTGATAGCTGGATTGAAGCTTTTTGGGAGACCTAACCCTGGAGTCTATAGCTCTGAACACGTAGGGCACTCTGTCTAGCACCTGTATCTCCACTGAGCTAAGGAAAATTATGACCTTGACTGTTTTTCAGATAATCAAAGACCTGCAGCTTCTGGGGTTGGTGGCAGCCCTAGTGATAGCTGATGTGATCCTGCTCATGACATGGGTACTGACTGATCCCATCCAGTGTCTCCAGATTCTTGGCGTCAGTATGACGGTGAGGAGCCCAATCCCTGGAGAATTCAGTTCCTTTCCTCATCTCGGGGGACTGGCTTCTGTGGACACACAGGGGTCATTCTCCCAGTAGCACACACTGTGTCGTCATCCTCCCAACAAGGAGATAAGTGACCCAAAGAGGGAGAATCGGGAGCTGTGGCTGCTGTGAAGACCTTGCCCCTTGCCTGCAAGGTGTGCTACCACTCCCACTGCTCCTCCTGCCCCAGGTATCCTCCAACTGCATCCACTGCGATGTCAGCACACTGGAGTCTGCCTGGAAGTTATCTCTGCTTCCAAATTATTAATAATGAGAACTTTCAGCAACTGGAAGTTGCTTTCCCCTAAGTCAGGGGTGTCAAACTCATTTTCACTGGGGGCCACATCAGCCTCACAGTTGCCTTCAAAGGGCCAGATGTAATTTCAACTCCTTAACAGTTAAGGAGTAGTTACATTTATACAGTCCTAAATTTTTCCAGCCCTTTGAAGGCAACTGCGAGGCTGATGTGGCCCCTGGTGAAAATAAGTTTCACACCCCTGCCCTAAGTGTTGGGAGGTAAAAGAGTATTTCAAGATCATCTTTTGAGTCAGTCAGCTCTGATTCAAATCCAAGCCCTACCACTTTCTAGCCATGTGACCTTGGGAAAGTCATTTAACCTCTCTAAGTCTCTGTTTCCTCACAAACAAAATGGAAATGATACCACCTGTTTCTTAGGGCTTTGGTAGTAAAAAGAATTCAGGTGAAGTCAACTGTGCCTGGTACATAGTGTTCAACTAATAGGAAGTGCTATTTCTCCAGCCTCACAAGGGGCTGAGGAATACAGTGGAATCTTGACAATGCAGATTTAATATTTAAGGTTTTAACTGTTAACAAATAGCCCAAACATGGTGTGAAATTTGTAATTTTGCTGATGCACCAATGTGAATCATTGTGGTAGCAAAGCACACAGCAGAGGGTGTAAGCCCTGCTGCCACCACACATCCACACGTCAGCCCAACTTTATCATCTTTTCCTCCAAATAATAGTCACTCTCATTTATCTAATGGAGTCAACTAAATTTTATGGCTTTTACACATCGGGGGGAAATATATATGCTGTAGAGGAGCTCCTGTTCAAGAGTCTTCACAGGGATCTGCTGTGTGTTCCTCGTAACTGTGGGTGACCTCAGTCCTTACTTTGTGTCCCTCCTAGGTGACAGGGAGAGAAGTGTCCTGCTTGCTGACCAGCACACACTTCTGTGCTTCCCGGTACTCTGATGTCTGGATTGCTCTCGTTTTGGGATGCAAGGTTGGTAACCACATCTCCTTGGGATATGGTCCGTCAACAACAAAATGAGTATAAAGAGGAAATTAATGAGGTGATTCCTGCAAAGCATCTTGAAATCAGGGAAGACCTCTGTTGATACATAAATCTGAAAGTCATGACCCTTATTTTTTCTCTACTTTGGGCGGAGTCACTTTTTCAACTCTTTGCACTCTCATTTTGTTCTTCTCCCAAATCAGGTGGAATTTACCTAAAGTTTCTCCCATTTCTTGATCTGGTTTTTTAAGTTGATTTGGCAATATCAGTTTCCTCCCCAAATCCCTGCAAGGAAGATTTGTGTCAAGGTATCCTGCTACCATTCACCCACCTACCTTTCTCACTGTGGCTGGAAGCAGAGCTGGCCCTAAGACAGATGACAACATTCATGATGTGCTCTGAGTGACTCTAGCTGCCTCAAGTATCTTCTGCACTGAATCTCCATCATTAGACTCATTTGTCTCTGTTAGATGGCTAAAGTAGGATATCATTTCCAGAGGGTACAGGATACCTGCACAAAGCGTTAAGGGAGGTCCTTAGAGCCAACTGTCCTATTAGCTGGCTTTCAACTTGTAGGGATAGAGAATCTGGTTCTGGGGCACATAGGGCAGGCCTGTTTCAGTGAATGAGGCAAGCCCTGCGTGGCAGGAGGCTGCCTGTCAATTATCACTGGAGAAAGCCCTGGTCAACTGATTGCTGGCAGAGTAGGAGTTTTACTAGAAATACGTGGTCTCCAAAGCTAAACTTAAAGTTCCAGGAGCCCCCACCTGAGCCTGTCAACTGCCCACCACCCCGTACTTCGTGGTGAAGGCGAACGGCATATAAGTATATGCGATTCACTCAAGCGTGAGTCATGGATGTATAGGAGCTCTATTAATACCTTGTTCGCACTGGGCAAGAATTTTAATGGAATTAAAATCTTTTTAGAATCAGATGTCAACATTTCACATAGAGTTAATTTCATTCACCTTTGATTAAATTACCAAAAATCCAACTCTTCCAAATGCCACCTGGTGTCATCAGTTACCCAAAAGTCAGGTCCCCCTGGCCTCCTGACTCGGGTACCATGTGTCTTCTAAACGCAGAAGGTCTCAGAGTGGCACACCAGGCCCCAATTGGGACACTGGACATGGGGAGCACCCAGAAGGGATCTCTGCCAGGATGAGCCTTTCACTTTAGGCAGTCAGTCCTCCCAAAAAATTATCGAGAGGGCAGTCCCTGCAGGTGCAGCTGGTGGGTGGGGGGTTTCAGGGTCACTGGCACCTGACACCTGACCTGATGTTCATTATTAGTTCTCCCTCCGAATCCCCATGGTCCCCATGCAACCTCATCCCTGTGGCATCTTCAGATTCAGTTGTAAAACACAGACATTTGTGTCTTGCCTTTGATCTCCCCACCAGACTGAGCTCCTTGAAAGGCAGGACCGTGGCTCATTTCTCTTCATAGGACTGTTTCCTGCCCTGTGCCTAGCATGACCTTGAATACAGTCTAGGGAACATATGTTGAATCTATATATTATGTATTATTGATTAAAGCTTTGATTTCTGTTTAAATGTAGTTCTTTAAGGTACTGTGAGTCATTTTTCCCCTTAGTACAAATGAGAAATCTGAGAGCAGGTTTATATTAACGGAGAAAAGGAAAGAATAGGGCCCTGGATTCCTGATGGTAGGGGCCAGGAGTGTCACCAAGAGGGTGAAGGTAGAGATGGAGCCTTTGCTGCCTGTGCCAGCCCCATAGTCTCGTCTAGGTCCCAGCCTTCCTTTGTTCTCTTTCATTTCCACTCTTCATCTCCCATAAACACCCCCTGGCACAGAGCCACTGCTAGCCTATAGAGATCCTTTGTGTAAATTAGAAAGAGGCATCCCTTTTGGGCAGATGCAATCTTGCAGGTGCAGGGCTTGGCAAGCAGATGGTGCCTTTGGGAAAATGAGAAAAAAGATCCCCTTCCTCAGGGCATTGGTCCTGCCAGCAGCACAGGGCTTGAAAAGCAGACTGCAGGTCTATTTCAGTTTCCACGAGGCCCTCAGCTCCATGCAGTGCAAAATCACACAGGAGACATTGCAGCTCTCACCACCAGCGGTGCGATGTACCCACTGCCCTCCTCGTACCCAGAGCCCTTTCTGTAAGGCTCCCACCCACCCATACCATCATGTCCTGTGCCTCATCCCAGCAGAGTCCTGTCTTGCCAACCTCTGATAAACTCCTTCTCAGTGCAAGAGAGGAAAATAACATTTATTAAGCACCCACTAGGTGTATGGGGCTGCCCTAAAGCCACCTAAAAGTCTTTGCATGTCTGAGTATATCCTCATAGCAACTGTATAAGGTTGGTTTATAATCCTTACTTTAAATGGTCCCCACCCTCCTGCTCTTTGACCCCGAGTCTGTTATTCTACTTCCCTGAGCCTCTGGTTCTCCCCTCTGCTTCCAGGGTCTGCTGCTGCTGTATGGTGCCTATCTGGCTGGCCTGACTGACCACGTCAGCTCTCCTCCTGTGAATCAGTCTTTAACCATCATGGTTGGAGTCAACCTTGTGGTACTGGCTGCTGGGCTTCTTTTTGTGGTCACCAGATACTTGCACTCCTGGCCCAACCTGATCTTTGGCCTCACGTCCGGAGGAATCTTTGTTTGCACAACCACCATCAACTGCCTCATCTTCATTCCCCAGGTATGCCCTAGGGAGAATTTGGCAGGGCCAGTTCTCCAGAGGATTTACTGGGCATGATAAATTGCTCACTGTGTTTTCTATCAAGACTTTGGGGTACTATTTATTGGAGAGTCAGAAGGAAGGTGGGTTCCTGGTGAGCTGGCTCCTTCTGTTCTTCCAACCTCGCTCTCCTGAAGGAAGATGGCTCTGCTCTTGGTCAGCAAGGGGGCAGCTCAGAGTGGCTAAGCCATGGCAGCCACCCGTTTCCACCCGTGGCAGCGGACTCACTGACCTGCTTTCCACCACCCTCCAGTCTGTTTCACCCATGCCCAATCCCTTCCTCATCTTGCTGTCATTCTTTCTCTAGCCTGGGAGTGAGGAGATTTTCCTTCTTTCCTGTTTAAGATTGTAGATTCACAGGGAAAACCTCTTTTGGAACTTGATTCAATTTAAATGCTTTTCCTTTCTTTTTATTATAATAAAATGTAGAGCATTCCCCTTCTTCTCACAATAAAGAGAAATAAAAATTAAATAAAATGTGTTTCATATTATGAGGCTTAAAGAAAAAAAATCAGACAGGGGAGGAAGATAGAAGCAGAAATGTACAGACAGCAAATAGGAAAAAAGGGAGCTGGAGGGAAAGGCAAAGGAATCCATAGGCTCTAAAAGGAAAGTGACGTGAAATTATTCACGTTGTGCCTGAGAGTACCACTGAGCCACATGCATCTGAGGTAATGAACTTGGCATTAGGCACTTTTCCTATTTCCCTACTAGTTCTCTTTTTCTTTCCCCTAGGCCTGCCTCTTCCCAATACCTCCTCAACACTCCGTTCTCGTTCCCACTGCAGCTTCTAGTTGACTGTGAATGACTTTGCCATGAGGCCACTGACCAATAAAATGGCTGGTGGTGTTTATCAAAGGAAAGAGTGGACTTTGGGGCATTATGGTGTGACAGGGTTTGGCCTTTTACTCTTCTTCCTTTTCATAAATTCTCATGCAAATGCTCAAAAGAATAAACAAATGTGAAAATATCTGTAGCAGCAGCACTAAAAACCAAGGATGGGTATTGCCTCTATGCCAGAAACTAGAGGAATTTTTGCTGAATCTTAATGTTATAAGAACTGAATTAAAGGGAGACATTGAGAGCTGAGTCTTATTTGTCTGGAATGTAATGGAAAGGGTCTATGAAAAGCAAGAGCTGTTCCTCTCTAGGAGATGGGGAAAAGGAAGTGGGGAGGGGCCTTTTGGGAAGCCCACCCTTTAGGCCCTGTGGCCAACATTGTTGATTGGTAACCCATCCACCCATTGCCAAACCCTTTCTTCCTTGCTCACCTCCAGTACATAGTCTGAAAGAACTAACCACTTGCTTTTCTAGCCTCCCTTACAGCTAGGGGTGCCCGTATGACCCAGTTGAACACTAAAGGTTTTCTGAGGGGCTTCTGAGAAAGTTTTTGCTTTCCTGAAATAACTATTGGTGTGGCTGGTGTCACCTCTTCCGCCTCCTTTCTACCTTGAATGTTTGTTATGCCAGGAGCTATGGCAGCCATCTTGTGATGATGAAGGAAACCCCAAAGGAATGTATTTACTATAATACACTGGGAAAGTATAGCTCTTCCCATGTAAGACTATAAATTCAGGGACCTATGAAGAGATTCTGCAATTCATAAGAAGAGGTCCACAAATTTCTGGAGATTTAAAGAAGCTTCCGTCCTCTGATGTAAAATAGAAGTTTATAGAAAACATCAGAATTATCTTGTCAATAGGATTTAAAGGATGCTGCATCTCTTCAACCAAAGCAAACCATCATGAGAAGGACATATCTTAGATCATGAAATATTAAATAAGCATAAAAAATATTGTGTTAAATTCAAAACCCCAGTAGAAACATTAAATAGGCAATTGGACATAGGAAAGATATTGAATTAGTGAATTAATTGAAGGAAACAGAATATAAGAAGACACTTAAAAATGAGAGACTAGATAAGAAAATATGGAGAACAGATCTAGGGATACAATTAGAGCTAATAGGAATTTCTGAAAGATAAAAATAATTTAGGGCAGAAGTAATCCCCAAGGAACGCCTTCTTGATCTAAAACAAGACCTCTGTCTGAAAATTAAGTGAATCAGCAGCCTCTATGATGTGGCTCTACTTATATCTCCTCTCTGAACACTCTTGTCCCTTTTGCATCCTAAGTCTCAGACACAAGTTCCACTCTCTTTGGCATTTGATTCTTTAGCACCTAGGACAGTAATGATATCTAGGTATACTCCCATGTACACACACATGTAAAATTGCAGGATGAAATTCAGCTTGAAATATGACTTCCAGGTTTGAACTAAGCAACAAGCACTTGATTTGTTAAAGTGTGTGGAGCCCTGGCCAAGTGGCTCAGTTGGTAGGAGCATTGCCTCTGTACACCGAAAGGTTGTGGATTTGATTCCTGGTCAGGACACATACCTAGGTTGTGGGTTCAATTCCTGTTTGGGGAGCAGATGAGAGGCAACCAATGTTTCTCCCTTTCTTTCTTCTTTTCTCTCTTCTAAAATCAATAAACATATCCTTGGATGAGTATTAAAAATATGCATACACGCACGCACACACATATACACATATGTATATAAAGTGAGAGTGGAAGTAGAATTATGGGATATAAGAACAGGATGGACGGACACTGCTCCCATTTTTCCTTCTAGCTGTCTTGAGCATCCTTTCTCTTTATCTTTCCTCATCTGCTCTCTCTCACACCTTTTCTCCTCTTGAATTGACCAAGACCTAAAACTTTAAAAATATATATTTTTAGTCCACTGTAGTTTAGGTTTAGGAAGTAAATTATTTAAAAAATCTTAAACTAGGGACTTCCGGCCAAGATAGAGGTATAGGTGGACACACTGTGCCTCCTCCCACAACCAAAAGAAGGACAACAAATTTAAAAACAAAAAACAACCAGAACTGCCAGAAAATCAAACTGTATGGAAGTCTGACAACCAAGGAGTTAAAGAAGAAACATTTAGCAAGACCGGTAGGAGGGGTGGAGACAGGCAGCTGGGTGGAGAGGACTCACGGCAAAGCAGCTGCTGGTGGACCAGGGAAGGCAAGGCAGTGGCTTGCAGACTTGGCAGTCCCACATTCGAATGCAGATAAACTGGGAGGAACAACTGTGGAGTGAGACAGATTGCGCAACCCAGGGCTCCAGCATGGGGACATAAAACCTCTGACTTAAAATACCTGTGGGGGTTGAGGCAGCAGCAGGAGAAACTTCAAGCCTCACAGGAGAGTTCATTGGAGAGACCCACAGGGTCCCAGAACATACACAAATCCATCCACCCAGGAATCAGCACCAGAAGTGTCCAATTTGATTATGGGTAGCAGGGGAAGTGACTGAAAACTGGCAGAGAGAAGAGCAAGTGGCACAGTTCCCTCTCTGACCCCTCCGCCACATACAGTGTCACAACACATCATGTATGTTGCCCTACCCTGGTGAACATCTAAGGCTCTGCCCCTTACTACATAACAGGCCACCAAGACAAAAAAAAAAAGGCCCAAATAAAAGAACAGAGCAAAGCTCCAGGAAAAATGCAGCTAAGCAGTGAAGAGATAGCCAAACTATCAGATGCACAGTTCAAAACACTGGTTATCAGGATGCTCCAGGAATTCACTGGGTACTTCAACAGCATGAAAAAGACCCAGGCAGCAATGAAGGTTGCATTATGTGAAATAATGAAAAGTCTGCAGGGAACCAACAGTGACAGGAAGGAAACAAGAACTCAAATCAACAGTTTGGACCAAAAGGAAGAAAGAAAACATTCAACCAGAACAGAATGAAGAAACAAGAATTCAAAAAAATGAGAAGAGGATTAGGAACCTCCATGACATCTTTAAACATTCCAACATCTGAATCATCAGGGTGCCAGAAGGAGATGAGGAAGAGCAAGAAATTGAAAACTTATTTGAAAAAATAATGAAGGACAACTCCCCCAATCTGGCAAAGGAAATAGACTTTCAGGAAGTCCAGGAAACTCAGAGAATCCCAAAGAAGTTGGACCCAAGGAGAACATGCCAAGGCACATTGTTGTTACATTACCCAAGATTAAAGATAAGGAGAGAATTTTAAAAGCAGCAAGAGAAAAGGAGAGAGTTACCTACAAAGGAGTTCCCATTAGACTATCAGCTTATTTCTCAAAAAAAAAAAAAAAAAAACCTTACGGGCAAGAAGAGGCTGGAAAGAAGTATTCAAAGTCATGAAAGACAAGGACCTATATCCAAGATCACTCTATCCAGCAAAGCTATCATTTAGAATGGAAGGGCAGATAAAGTACTTCCCAGATAAGGTCAAGTTAAAGGAGTTCATCGTCATCCAGCCCTTATATGAAATGTTAAAGGGACTTATCTAAGAAAAAGAAGATCAAAACTATGAATAGTAAAATGACAACAAACTCTCAGCTATTAACAACTGAACCTAAAACAAAAACAAAAACAAACTAAGCAAACTAGAATAGGAACAGAATCACAGAAATGGAGATTACATGGAAAGTTATCAGTGGGGGAGCAGGAGGGGGAGAGAGGGGGAAAAGGTACAGGGAATAAGTAGCAAAAATGGTGGATAGAAAATAGACAGGGGGAGGTTAAGAATAGTATAGGAAATGGGGAAGCTAAAGAACTTATGTGTATGACCTATGGACATGAACTAAAGGGGGGAATATGGGTGGGAGGGGGTGTGCAGGGTAGAGGGGAATAAAGGGGGGGAGATGGGACAACTGTAATAGCATAATCAATAAAATATATTTATTAAAAAAGAAAAAATCTAAAACTAACTATAAGGTCTGGCTGGTTTTTGTGCACCCTTGAATGTACTTTGCCCTCTGACTCAATGATTTCGGTACAAGAGTCTCCCTCAGTGAGAGAATACACAGTGTAGCTCTCTCACTGTGTATTCTCAGGAGAGAAAAACAGCTGA
The DNA here is from genome assembly GCA_004026765.1 of Micronycteris hirsuta. Taxonomy (NCBI): domain Eukaryota; kingdom Metazoa; phylum Chordata; class Mammalia; order Chiroptera; family Phyllostomidae; genus Micronycteris; species Micronycteris hirsuta. The sequence continues at coordinate 32,727 of PVJI01004383.1, read as the reverse complement.
ACAAATTTAGAAGAGTATCTGAGGAGAGCTACATGGGGAGGGAAAAGAAGAGGGAGAGGGTACTTCCTTTTTGCCAATGAGCCTTCAGACTGGGCTGTGTGAGAAGGGTTTATGGAAACAAAGGCACAGATACCACAAGGGTGGCTAGGTGGCACTAGAGAGCTGAGTGAAATGGATGAAGAGCAGGTGGACCAAGTAGCATTACAGGGGCCCTCAGGAAATGCCTGAGTGTTTATGCCAAACACTAAGAACATCACCGCAATGAGCCAGCCTCTGCTTTTGTTGATGGTAACCTGAATGTGAACCATCCCCACACAGAACTTCTCCTTTCCTCCCTCCACCTCTGAGAGGCAGATGGGTCTTGAGATAGGACATTGTTTTCTCCTCCAACACCTGAAAGTATTTCATGTAAGTACTTAGGACTTTCTGCCCTGCCTTAGAGTTATCTGTCTATGTCTCAGTGACCTTACTAGACAGGTGAGCTTTTTAAAGGAAAAGTTTCTTCATTTGTTCATTGATTCATCCATTCATTTATTAAGTGCTGAGAAGATGCAGTTCAACACATGGCCCCATATCTAGGTGTAGTTGGGAGCAGACATGACAGGAATTATAATACATGTCTTAAATATTTGAGGAAGGCATGCTACACGGTGCTGAGGAAGGGGTGTCCCAACCTGTCTAGGAACTCAGTGACACCTTCTCAGAAAATGGGCCCAATCTTGTAGTAGAAGCAAGAGTTCACCGAGCAGATTGGAGAGGGGGTGGCAGTGGCATTCAGATGGGGGACAAGAGGTAGAGAGATGTGAGAGAGAACAGGCTATGTTTGGAGCACCACAAATCTTTGCACTTTTTGAAGCACAAATTGAAGGAAGGGGAGCGAGGCAGAAGGTTAAGAGGTGAGCTTCTCAAGGCCCTAGTTACTAGGGCCTAGTAGGTCTTGTTAAAGACTTGAGATTTAATACCACTGTATTAGTTTCCTGTTTGGTGCTATAACAAATTAACACAAACAGTGGCTTAAAAAAATTCAAATGTATTATAGTTCTAGAAGTCAGAAATATGAAGTAGGCCTCATTTTGCTAAAATCAAGGTGCTGGTACATCTGCATTTCTTCTGGAGGCTCTAGGCGAGAATCCATTTCCTTGCTTTTCTCAGCTTCTAGAGGCCACCTGCATTCTTTGACTCATGAACTCTTCCCTATCTTTAGACCCAGCAGTGTGACATCTTCAAATCTCTTTCTTTCTAACTTCTATTTCCATCGTTACTTCTCTTTTTCTGACTCTGGCCCTCCTGCCTCCCTCTCACACGGACTCATGATCACATTGGGTCCACTGGTATAATCCAGAATTATCTCCCCATCTCAAATCCTTAAGCACATTTACAGAATCCTCTTTGCTGTGTAAGGTGAACATATTCACAAGTTCCAGGGATTAGGAGGGGAACATCTTTGGGGAGCTATTATTTAGCCTGCCACACCCACATAGCCCAGAGGCTGAAAACCAAAAATGTGCCTGTCCTTCTGGAGGAGTGGTCATGGAGAGGTCCTGAAATTGTGATGTGAGGGTCATTTATTGTGATATTTCAGAAACCTCTAAGGGTCAAGTCTGAAGGACCAGGATCTTCACGAATGGGGAACTATGGGAAACGTGGCTTTTGTCGAGGGACACCCTGGCTCCATCTGACCCACTTAGGGTGAGACAGACCCAAAGGCCTGAAAGTGCCCTTACACCAGTGTGAGCAGTTCCTACAGCAGCCCTGTGGGGGGCGGGGGCAGGTTGGACCGAGGGTGCTGGGGGAGAGAGGAAAAGCTGTACTGCTGAGGAAATGAGGGGTCCTGAGAAGGGGCCAATGTACAGTAACACTTCTAGGGTCAACACTAGGAGCAACCCTGGGCATCTGCTTCATCCACTCAAGACCATACAGTGACCCTGTGGTACCAGGCTCCAGTAATGCCTGAGTAGGGTGCTAAGCTCACAGCACCCTAGGCTTTTGAGAAGGGCGTCTGTAGGGGAGGTTCCTGGCCTGACCCAGCACAGATCACACAGACTCCTGATGTCATGAAGGGTCCTGCTGAGTCAACAGAGGACCCAAGAGGACTTGGGGGAGATGTGGTATTGAAACTGATGGGAGGACTTAGAATCCTACCTGAGGTTTACCAAATCGCAGTTAGTAAATGTTTGATGAGTGAGCAAAGAGGTCCCAGGATCCCCATGAGGCTCCCCACAGTCACCAGCATTGTTTCTAGGGTGCCAGAGTGCCCGGTGTCCATCACTAGGACTCTTAGTTATGAGAATTCCTAAGGGAAAAACAGAAGCCTCCAGCATCTGTTGTCACTGGCCTTCGCCAGGTAGAGAGAGTGTCCCAAAGGTTCAAGAGGATGGCCCCTGTGTGTAAATATTCTATGTTCAGTTCCATCCCTGTTAAACTAGCCCGTGCACCCACAGATTGTTTCTCAAAGTCAGTATCTCCTGGAAACCTTTCCTGAGGACCCCACAGTTAACAAGGGTCTGTCTGTGTCCACTGTGTCACTGTCACACAGTGTGGCGCAGTGCCCGGTTACAGCCGTGGCTCTGCTGCTCTCTTGGTGCAAGTGCCTACATAACTCATACTCCTTCTGAGTCTCCCCTCGTTTGTCAGGAAAACAGATGGTCAGATCACAGACCTAATGTTCTATCATTTTTATTGATATTTATTGCCACTTGTGGGTTTCTATCTGAGCCTTGATTACTGATTTGGGGTAGAAGTCCTCCAGCAAAGAACTGGGTTTTCAATCACTGTGAGCACACCATTACTCAACAAATGAGGATAATCAAGAACAGCTACGTATAACTAGAAACAGCTTCACTTGAAACATACAGTGTTTAGATTGCATAACCCTGTTATAGCTCATAAACTCTGGTTTTAGAGTGTGGCCCTAGGAGCATACTTCAATCTGGTTTTCTCTGACCAGTCCAGCAACGAATGGGTCAAGCTAAGATTGCTCCCTGTCCTCTACCTGTTGCCTTCCATTGCCGTTTTAAAAACTATATAACCTTAATATTCTCTGTGCCATCTGTCATTATTGTCCATGGCTTTCCAGAGTAAAGTTCTGAGGAGAGAATAGTTCGTGCATTTGTGTATTGCTGTCATTCATTGGTGTTTTTGAGAAAGAGTAAGAGAATGTGTTTCTGGGTGTGTAATTAAATAAATAACATGTGTTCTTTTATTTAACAGCTGAAGCAATGGAAGGCATTTGAAGAGGAAAACCAAACAATTAGATGCATGGCCAAATATTTCAGCACTCCCGGCAAAAGCTGCCCTACCCAGTATGGTGAGGAACAGAATTGCCATGCTAGAGGGGAGAAAACCTCCATGGAAAGACTCCTCACAGAAGTAAGCGAGACCCCTGTCTGCTGGAGTCTCTATAAAGAACTCCAGGCAGGCAACAGTGGGCCCCAGCTGTTGCATTGCTAATGTTCTTTCTTCTCCTCCCGTTCCCCCTCTTCTCTTAGCAGCAGGCAAAACCTCAACATTCCCCCAGGGACTCTCCCATTGCTGACCTCACCCACTTTATTCATTCACTGAACAGATGTGTACCAGGCATTGTGCTAAGTGCTGATGAATAAGACAAATGTAGTCCCTACCCTCATGGGGCTCACAATCTAATGCAGGAAATCGATATTGGTCAATAGAATAATGAAGGCAAAAAGTCAGGCTGATAAGACAGAAAAATGGGTGGTAAAGAGAAGGGAATCTAATTTAGAGCTGTCAGAAAAGACTCTGTGAGAGGAGAGCTGAAGGTTAAGTACAAACTGACCAGAAAAGAGTGCAGGGAGAAGCCTTCCAAAAGAGGAACAGCACTGTAAAGGCCCCAGGTTGTAGTGGGTGCGAGCTGCTTCTCTATGATACATTCTTTCCTTACGTAGAGTAGTGTCCTCGTTCACAAGATCTTCTAGGGCCCCTTACTGTGTTTGCAGGTTCTATCTAGAGATCTCAATCATCCCACCAACCCAGGGAGTCAGTAATGTCTAAAGATGGGGAGGGGGACTGAATAGGTCCTCTGAATATCATGGTAGTACCGAGGGGGGACTGGGGAGCTCCCAGCCCTTCTTTCTTCTGTACTTGAGCTTGAGTTGGCACCCCCCGCCCCCCGCCAGAACTGGGCACTGTGCTGCAGGCTTGCAGAAAGCACTTGGGAAAGCTTGAGGCTGCCCTGCCTCAGGAAGGAGGCATGGGGCCCAGAAGAATTAGTCAATATTTTTCATGCTCACTAAATTATAGTCGTTTTTTGTTTTTTTGTTTTTTGTTTTTTGTTTTTATTCAGTACAGAACGTACCTGAGTAGGTGCAGTTTGGGAAACTGCTTTCCTGTGACTGGACGGACGCGTGGCTGTCAGCAGTCTCTGTGTGAGAGGGCGGGATTAGCCTCCCTGCACCCGCTGTCCGTGTCCGTCCAGGCTCCCGCACCACACCCTCAGCCTGGACCTTTTTCAGTCATATTTCTCCTCTATTTCTGTACTATTTATGATGCATTCAGGACCTTATTTCAAAGCCAGATTTCTCCCCACCTGCCAATGGAGTAGCACTGCCTTTCGTACTCTGTGAAGTCTTCAAAGAAGCAGTTTTTTGCTCAGCTCAACAGAAGGCCAGAGACTTGGCGAGAACAGCCAGGATGGTTTTCATTCACAATCAGCTAATGTTGGAACAGCCAAGTGGCCTGACTCTTTAGCCTTATGGTAATTTATGATGAGCTGTTTGTACTTCTGCCACACTAACCACCCTGTTTCCCACGCAGTGACTGAATCTGCTCTAACCAAAAAGATGCCTCGAGTCTGCAGAGGAAAGGTCCTCACAGGGAGCAGGTGCACAGGCAGTGAAAGGCTGGCCTCGCCCCAACGCTCTGCACCTGGTGCATCTCTCCCAGAAAAGGCCTGAGACCCGGCAGCCGTCCAGGCGCCTTGAGCAGGCCTCCGGAGCTTCCAGTATATAAATCCTCAGCTCTGGCCTCGCCTGGTGGGCGACACAGTGTCTCCCCTGCCTCCATATGTGCAAAAACCCTGAGCCCAGCTTGGCTGCAGCCTCTGACTCCAGCTTCCCTCCTATGCAGCCCCCTCAGTCACCCTTACCTTGTCCTCCTCTTACTTTCCTGTGATCTGGGGAGTCCACCGTCTCATTCTCACCTCCTTTGCCGCTGTGACCAGGGGTTCCCCAGAGGCCGTGCAGGGCAGCTCCCATCACTGACTTCCCAGGTTATATGAAGGCCAGCAGGTAGAACCTTCCTCCTACACTCTGCAGCAGAGGAAACCTACCTATTATTTTTCTTCCTCATGCCATAGCAACAAGAGAGTAATTCCATTTCTCCTTATGACCTGTATCTTATGAGACATACTTGTGGATGTTTTGCTTCCCCAGATGTGCCAAAAGTAATAATTAATAAGTTCATTTAAATGCAGCTGCCACGATAGGTCAGATTTTGGTCTCACGGTGGCAGTGGTTCACACCACACCTCTAATTAGTATGCAGCCATGGTGAAAACAGAGTCCCACTTTATTCTCTGAAAGATCCATCACCAGCCAATTTCAGATGTTTGGTCTGCTGGGAGAAGAGTATTCTTCCCAACTCAGTATCTATCCTGTTTTACTACACTCAAAGAAATTTGCAGATAAAGCACAAAAAGACAGCACTGAGAGTGTACTTGCTGGGTGGTTGTCATCAGTTGGTGGCTTCCTCCTAACTTAGTGAGGCAGTAGAGGGCCCCTGAAGCCAGCCTGACAATGTGCAGGGTGGGCTTCATGAGGACGGGCTGCTGAGGAGAAAGAGGGTCGGGGTCCCTCCTAGGCAATCAGCACAGCCACCCCTGTGTGATGCTCAGAGAGCTCTCTGGCACCACCCAGGTATCATGCAGAGCCCGAATGAGTGTCTCCCAGTTATTCATCCCCTCTGCTCCTGGGGAGTCCCTGAGTCCTCTACATCCCCCCAGCAATGCTCAGACCTCACCACTCTGCACGTGAGGAAAAGAGAGAATGGGCAGGCAGGTGCTCAGCTGCAAATCCCTTCCCCTTATTCACCAGTTTCCCACTGGTCTGGGACTCTCTCCTGATGACAAAAGAAGTAGACTAAACCAGGATATAACTGGGAGAGCCAGTATTAGAGAAATCACCTTTCTGCTTATAAATAGGGGGCAGTAGATCTGCCTTGGAGTTGCTGCCAGAGACCATGGCTGGACCAGTTTACCAGATACTGCTTTCAGAAAGGATCACTTCTGGTCAGCTCTCCCATCTCAACTTGAGAAGACACCACAGGTTTGGTCCATAGGCAACTTGTATCAGGGATCCTGAAGAAGGGAAACATCCTTTCTTTCCAGGGCGTAATGAATGGGTGTCCAAATGCTCATCCTCAGCTTCTGAAGAGATTGGCAACAATGAGGCAGCATTTTGGTATTTGGACAAGCAGTTCCTAGAACACAATGCTTGTGTTATCACCTTCTCCGAACCCTCAATCCCAGCTGTCTGCCCCAAGACCATCAGTTCCCCATCAAGATCTTTTCCCTGCTCCACTGCCTTTGATCATCAGAAATTTCAGAAGGTGGACCTAAGGTCTGAGCTAGGGAAGCAGCGGCTGTACCACCAGAGGATGCTCAGGGCACACCCACCGCCAGTGTTCTTCCCCTACTTCATGCCCATGATCTCAGTTAGGACAGACACACCTCTGCAGCTCACACCTGCCAGGCCTCCTGGGCACAGCCTGTGTATCAGCTAACAGCTATGCAACAGGTAGGCAGCTCAGTAGCAGAAATGTCCCAGCCTCATTCATCTTCTGGACTCCATTCTAGATCTGTCGAATGAAGCCATTAGAGAATCTGTCCCAACAATCCTATTAAAAAAAAAAAAAAGAAGAAGAAGAAGCTTCTCCAATACTTCCAATGCCTGCCCTTCTGTTGGAGATACCAGTAACTTTTTACCTTACACCCCATGGTCCAGCCAAGGCAGGTGGTAATACCAACCTGAGATTCTCATTGGCCCCTCCTGGCTCCAGCCTTATCTCTTTGGCCCGGGAATCTCCACCCTTCTCTCTGTTTTTCCGTTTTCTAGGCTGTTTAGCAAGAGGCAAAATACTTGTTTCCCCCATTCAATCATCCCCTTGAGATATGCTTCGAATTCATCTGCATTTTGCAAAAGCGTGATAAACCAGAGTTGGGCCATTTTTCAGGCTTAAGTCCTGCAGAGTGACCTTTCCCTCCCAGTTCTCAGAAGGATGTGCCCCAGCCAACAAGCAGCAAGCTGAGTCTCCTCCAACCTCCTGTCTCACAGACAATGCCACCGAGTGGGGACATAAGGGGAGACTAAGGTCCCACTACAATAAATCGTGGTTCACCTTCACTGAGTGCCATGTGTCAGTGACTGCACTGAGCACCTGTGTGCAGCAAGTGTTTCCACTCTGTGGAGGCACCTTCTCAGAGCCTAATTCACCAGCTAACACACAGAGGAACTGGGATTTAAACCAACGTCCCCTGGTGCCACGTCTTCTCCCCCATGGGAGATGGCACGAAAACCTTCAGTGGCATCTTTTGTTGATGGTTTTGCTTTTATCTTACAGAAAAATGCTGTGATTGAAAGCCTGCAGGAACAAGTAAACAACGCCAAAGAGAAGCTAGTGAGGCTGATGTCAGCTGAGTGTACCTATGACCCGCCAGAGTGGTCTGTCTTTCCTGCCTCTTCCCACAGTGAGGATTGCCAAGCCGCAGCCCCCGTGCATGGCCTGGCAACTCAAAGGCATTCAGGATGCCTCTCTGACTCTCAGAATGATACCAGCGCAGCCACCCAGGACTCCCAGACTACCTCAGCACCCTCCCCAAGTGCACAAAGCCTCGAGGGGCCTGGGAAGGACTCTGGCTCCTCCCCAGGGCAGAAGACTTCTAACTTGAAAGACTTTTCTGATCATTTAAATTCGGGCTACAGTCAGAAGTCACAGGCTGAGCAAAGCCAGGCTGCAGAAAGAAGAGACCACGTACCCATGGCCTCCCACCAGAGTCTCATACCAGGTGAAGAAGACTCTGTTCCTAGGAGACAGGGGCCGCTGGAGAGCTCAGGGGAGCCCCGAAAGCGGCTGTCCAGGGTCAATTCAGTGATCAGGGAGAAGCTTCAGGAAGTCCTACAAGATCTGGGCCTGGGCCCCGAGGCTCCCCTCCCCTCTTCCCCGTCTTGTCCCCAGCAACCCTGGAAGAGTAGTGCTGCCCACAGTGCCCCGAAGACGCCCCTCCCTAAGGAGCTGGGCTTTAGCCCACACATGGTGAGGAGAAGGCGGGCAGCGCAGCGGGCTCGCTCACACTTTCTGGGCTCTGTACCCTCATGTGGGGGACATCGGGCAAATAAGATTGTATCTGGTACAAAAAGTAGGTTGAATGTGCAGAACAGGGACAGCTTCTGCTTGGACCCCCAAACTGCTGATTCAAGAGTACCCTCTTCCAAGAAGGTCTCACTACTCTCAGACCCTCAAGGCAAGCCGGACACCCTGAAGGACAGCAAACAATGCCAGCCAGAGCCCCAGGGGGCTGGAGGGAGCCATGCAACCTTTCCTCACCAGCCTCCTGGTTCTGGCCAGGCACAGTGTCCCACTGGCCCGCCCCTGTCCAGAGCCTCACCAGATCTGCCTGAGCAGCAACAGCCACCGTCCCCAGGGTCCCCGGGCTGCCCCTCCCTTTCTTCTCCATGCAACTACCTTGACACTGAGTCCAGCAGCTCAGATGAATTCTTCTGCCACTGCCACCGGCCCTACTGTGAAATCTGCTTCCAGAGTTCCTCTGATTCCAGTGACAGTGGCTCATCAGACACTGACCCTGAGTATGGTGGGGGGCTGGCTTCCTGGGAAAAGCTGTGGACCCGCTCAAAGCCTGTCGTGAACTTCAAAGATGACTTGAAACCCACCCTGGTGTGAAACACAGCAGAGCAGGTCTGGGCATACAGGTCAGTACAGGACAAGTTATACCAACACCTCCAGGAGGAAGGCCAAGTCTGGCCTTCAGGGTACACACAAGCGCCCTGCATTGACTAGCCCTTACCATTGTTTCACCTATGCTCATTCAATCTATAAAAAGAAGGGTATTTCCTGTCTTGTTACTACCTCACAGCATTCCTGTAGAAGACTTCAGTTGAGTGACCATAAAAGTTACTCTCTGGATAAAAGGTGCTACATGAGCACAGAAGCTTTTCTGTCCTGGTCAGCCTGTATTCTACAAAACTCTTAGTACATACCACATGGCTAGCTGGTGGACAGACAGATGGGGAGATAGAAGGAAAATTTCTGCAGAACCAGAGTTGAGGACTATGACCCATCAAAATGGCCTTTTGGTGACAGACTTGCTATGAAGATAAGTTTCCTACATCCTCAGGTGTCCCGTTCTTGGCAGGGGGCATGGTCATGTTTCTGCTAAAGGCTATAAACAGCACCACCCACTGGGTTCCAGCTCTGACAAGACCCGACTCTCAGCCACCTCTACAGCACTACTTGGTGTTCATGTTTTCCCACCATCACGGCACCTCATCGTCACCCCCGAGGCAATCAGGGCGCAGGCTACCCAAATCTCGCTCCTGGGCTGGAGTGCCACCTGATGTCCAGGCTGTCTTCTGGTCCTGTGGTCTGCCCCTTGGATTCTGCCAGTGGTACAGGTTCGGCACACTGGCAGTCTCTGTTGTGGCGTGGGAGGCCCTGTTGTTGGTCGAGAGGCACTTTTGGTGCCATTGGGGTCACGCGACCATCAGTGGATACATAAACCTGGAAATAGAAAATGGGGGAGAAGGCAGGAAAGCAAACAGGTTTTGATCATTTACCTTGAGTTTGGCACAGTACTTGACAGTATCAAATTTCAGTGATTCCTTATAAGAACCATGGGAAGTAGACAGATGGTGAACATGCAGCTTCGAGAACTGAGGTAACTTTCACAATGTCACACTGATAGAGAGTGGCTGATGTAGGACTTGGGCACAGCTCATGGGACTCTGAGTTGGTAGATTTTCCTTGGGATACAGCTTTTTACTCATTCTTCAGGGAATGGCAAGCAGGGCTTGGCAGCCCAGGCAATAAAGCAAGGGTAGTGTGGAAAAGCTGAGATGTGTTCACCCTGGAGTCCAGGACATTTGCCCCAAGATAACAAAACTGGACTCTCCTTGCAGAGCAGCTCTCGTGGCCTCAAGGCCCACCTGCACCTCCCAAGGGAGCCAGGGAGCTGGTGAAGGATGAGTACAGGGAACTCGTCTGCTGCCAGAGCCACAGCAAAAGCACAGACGAGTCCACTTTGCTTGTTGCTGAGCTGTTGTTGTTTGGAGGCCATTCTCTGCCCCTGTCCTTGTGTGTGTACATGTTCATGTGCAGGAGTCTAAGCCTCATTAGACATGCCCAGGGCAGGGCATTTGTCCCACAGAAGATTTGTCACGGACTCACGGGGGCTGCTGACACTCATGAATATCAAGACACTAGATTGGGAGGCCCTCCTGGTAGCACAGCTCCTTCTGTTGTCTACTTTTACATACAAATGTCATAACTTATTGTGCGTGTGGGTTTGTAGTGTCTGTTTGTGCTGTTTGTTTGTTGTCCAAATGATAACTTAATAAAAGAGAAATGGCTTCCAAGGCAAGTCTCTTCAGAAACTGTGGTCTCTGGCTGGGGAGTAGAGGCACAGAGAGTGGACACACAGCAGCCCTCAGAATTGCCACTGGGTTACCCTGGGTTTCCAAGTGTTACAAACTTCATTTGTGACAGAAACACCTGCTCCGGTGCCTAGAGGAAATTCTGGAGTCCCTGGACTCTTCTCACCCACGGGAGTCCTGTGGTTGGACTTCACCTCCTCCAGCTCCTTTCCTCCCAGTATGTCACCACCAGCCACCCACCATTCGTGGGTGTGGACTATGCAGGCTCTACACCTGACCATCTTTCTATCCTTCTCACTCTCCCTGCTCCTACATCCTCGATCCCACCATCCCAGCCCTTTTGCATCTCCATTGCTCTTCTATCTTGAATTCCTTTCCCTTCTTTGCATACCTTGTGAATTATTTATCTTCAAGACTCAGGTGGAACCCTGACTGGTGTGGCTCAGTAGATTGAGCACTGGCCTGCAAACCAAAGGGTCGCCAGTTCAATTGTTAGTCAGGGCACATGCCTGGGTTGTGGGCCAGGTTCCGAGTTGGGGGGGGCGCGAGAGGCAACCACACATTGGTGTTTCTGCCTCCCTTCCTCTCTCTAAAAATAAATAAATAAAATCCTTTTTTAAATAAAAAAAAAAGACTCAAGTGGAGCATGTATTCTGTCTTCAGCCTTTCCTGAACAACCCCAAATAAAATTGACTGACCCCAACAGTTAAATAAAGGAGGATATCTGGGGACCCATGTTTCAAACTCAGTTATATAGAGGCTTCTGTTATCTATTTCACCTGGAATGACTTTGTAACCTTTGATAGACTTGTTTGGAGAGATGAAGAATATACCCCCATTTTCCCTTCGTTTGGTTCAAAAACAATGTGCCAAACACCACAACTGCCCACCCCAATATACTGTCTCCAATCCATTATTTACTCTTGCACCACCCACCCTGACTCCTCACCAGCTCCTTCCCTAGATTTTTTCCCCAAGGCCAGCTAAACCAGTGATGAATTTCTCAAAAGAAAGTGTGCAGTGACTTTTGGTGTGCTCTTGATTGTAACACTCTTGAAGAAAGGGCAGTAACTTGTACAAAGAAACTGTGGGCACGTAAACATTGCCTCTGCTACTGTCATGGGGCTCTGCACATTTCTGTTGGTTCCAAGGTCTTGCATGGAGGCAGGCATGGTTCTGATTCACACATATGTTGCCCTGCTGATTGAAATCTTGGGTCGGAGGTGTCCATCCTGATTCCAAAGCGGATCCCTATTCTCTGGCCTGTGCTCAAACTGTCTTTCCTTGAAGGATCAACTTGGCCTTCCTGGAGCTCATAGAGTGGGGGGCATGGGGAAGATGTAGGAGACATGCTTTTAAAGAACCATGTTATGTCTAAATGGTAAAAAGGAGAGTCAATGCAAATTTTATAAAATCTCTTCGGTCTGTGTTTATTTTGTTATATTTAAATATATCTTCTCCACAGAGTTCAAATTCCTAAAAACATCGAGTGTATCTTCTGCATTTTTGTATCCTCTAGAGTAGACATCAGAGAACTTTGCACAAAGGATAAGCCTAATAAATTGTTTGATGGATGGAGTTCTTCAGATAAATGCATGAAACAAAGGCAAAGAACCTGTTCTAGAAAAGCAGCAGAACTGGAGGCACAGCCATCTGGTTTCACTGCCTTCCAGTGGGTTGAAAGCAAGAAAAAAGATCTCCCAGAAGTAACTGCATTCTGAAAATGACAGTACTTTAAGTCTCTTAAGGAAAAGTGGTGTAGAATGATGGAGTTAATGGAAGAAGAGCAAGAAAGTTATTGTGATAAAGGTTCTCTCTTAAAGATGCTTTCTTCACAGGCTTGTAACTAACAAACATCATTATTAGCAGAACAGTCTATTCATCTTTATCACCATCACCTACCCAAGCCCCCTTTCTTGAAGCCTCAAACAAAGCAGTTTTTCTGTTCCCTCTGGCTGCTGCGCCTTTCCCAGTAACACCACTTGGGCTTTGTTATGATAGGTCTAATGCAGGGATGCCTCGAGGCAGGAGAGATGCTACTCTTTGTCCTTAGACTTTGCCCTTCCTCAGCTCTGGTACCTACTCTGATCTCTCTCCCCAAATGTTCCAGATCTTAGCATCCCCAGCCAAACCGCATTTGAATAAGGGAACATCTTGGGATGTTGAGTTCACTTTAAGTTCACAAGGGACAGGAAATGCCAGTGCCACAGGAAGAAACAACCTGATATGAGCTTGACAAGATCTGTGTCAATGTCTTCCAACCTTTTTCATTCCTTGGCTTACCTTTGGATGTTTGAATACACTAGCAAGATGCATAAGCTCAGAGAATAAGTGCTTGGGAGAGGGCCTGAAAAGGTTTTCAGGTGACTAAGAGAAAAGCAAAACGACAGGAAAAAAAGAAGGGAAGGGAGACAAGAAGTCCAAAGAATAAAAAGAGACGAGGGAGATGTGGTGAAGGAGGAGGCAAAGAAAGGCTTCCTGCTTAGCTCTGTCAGTGGGAAGACTGTGGCCATGACCTCTTTTGTACATGATTATGCTGGCTCTGGTTTTGAGTTGAAAGAAAGGGAGGCTCACTTCTGTGAAGAAAGGCAGAGCTCTTTCTTCGGTATGTGTATGACCGTTGATTAATTTCTCAATGTCCCCCACTTGACTATGAGCTTCTTGAGCCCACAACATGTTATAATTATCTTGGTGTCCCCATCACTGTGCCTGGCCCATATTTGATGTTCATCAAATGTTTGGCAAAAGAAATAAACTAAGAAAATAAGAGTGGCCTACCTAGAATTGTCTCAAGAGGGGCCTCAGTGAGCAGCTCATAATAGAAGTCACCTGGGATTCAGGCTTAGGCATCTCATCATGGACAGCAGTGTTGTGGATTCGCATTTGTGATAATACTGAAACCTTTTGTCAAAAGAAGGCATTTTAGGTGGCGTCTCTTCTCCACTTATTTTTGTACAATGATTTTCTGCCCCTGCTGAAATGCCTGGGCTTAAAATCACCCACATGTCTGGGTGACTTTCAGCAAGTTGCATAACCTCTTGGTGGCTTAGTTTCCCCAGCTGTAAACTAGGACAATAATGCTTAGCTCATAAGGTTGCTATGAGGGTCAAATGAATTAGCATTTGTAAAGTGATCTGAGCTATGCCTGACACATAGTAAACATGATATAAGTTTGTCTTAGGTAGTTGTCCAGGAAACACAGATTTATATTTTGAAATCCTCTTTATGTTTTCTTGTTTTATACCAAAGTCCCCTTCTTTGTCTTCAATTGATTCCTGAGGAAAGGGTCTTCTAAGTAGATCTGAAAAAATGAAAATTAGCTTAACCCACTTCTTGGACAATGGAATTTTCTCCCCGAACCTCTTCTAAGGTCAAGTTCACTTACTGTAGGGAGCGCACCCATCTGCAAGACTCAAACCTTAGAGCTGGCCTAGAAGGAAAGGTGCAGTTGAAAAGTCAGGAAGTCTGATTTTTTTTAGGGTGTAGCCAAAAGACACAAGTAATTTCCTTTGTAGAACTATTATACACTTTGTAATAGAAAAATACATGGAATAACTACTATGTGTCACTTAATACTTGTCCCATTTAATACTTATAACAACCCTGCAAAGTCGTGCTTATTTCAGTTTTACAGATGAGGAAATTATAACAGGGAGAGGTTAGGTAACTTGCCTGAGATCACACAGCTGGTTAGAGATAGAGCCAGAGTTTGAACTGAAATCTGACTTGATTCCAAAGCCCTTTTTAGATTCCCCAGTGCTGGTTCCAGAGCATGTGCTATAGGCGTGCTATCAGGAGACAGAAGGAATTTCAATCCGGCAGGGCAGGGGCCCAGGCTGAGGTTTTCTTAGGACACAAAGGTCTCCTTAGGAAAAGCAAGCTGGTCTGGTTCTGTAAGCCTATTGCAAAACCTGCCACTGCTGAATCATTGAACAGCTTCCTAGAGGCTGGAAGGGAGCTTTCTAAAGCTACCTGCTCACTCCCACCCACTTCAGGAAGTTCAATGCCAAATACATGTGATACTGAAAATAAGCAAGCCCTTGTTCATAAAGACCATGGTCAGTCCCCTAATCTGAAAGCTTTTTCTCAAATACTGTGCCCTTTAAATGGCACAAAATACATGATTCTGGGCAAGGGTCCCAGAAGACCCCATGAGGATGAAAAACAGCCAACAGATCTTCTACCGATATCAGGGGAGGGCCATAGAATCTCTTCAACTTGCATCTCTACTTTGCTAAAAACCCTTTATCACTCCCACTTCCTTCCTGCAGGATGAAATCTTACCTTGGTTTGTGTTGCAAGGCCCTCCATTATGGAGCTCTACCCTCCCCCATTCTTAACTTACCTAAAACTATTCATCTTGCTACTGCCAAATCAGTTTACTGTCTCTTACCAGAGCATACCTCAGTCTACCTCAGGCTTGGGAAGGAGCACACTTTCCTCTACCCTCAAGGTTCTTCTGGCTAATAATAACCTGTCTAATAATCAAATAGACATAAGACAGATTAGCAAGAGTAAATAACCAAATTTAATACATACATGTGTATGGGAACCCCACATGCATGAGAAGTTCAGAGATATAAAGGGGGTGGGGATATATAAGACATGCTGAACTAGGGATGAGGTAATACACTTTGGGGGCTTTGAAGGGCCATTGCTGGATGATAAGAACAGATATTTAGTACAACAAATAGAAGTTTATCCTGCCCTATAGATAGGTCAGAAGAAGTTATCTCTGATAATAGCTTTTTATGGGCAGGGACACGACCTAATTCAAGTTGTCCAAGGTAATTAAAGAGAGGGGCAGAATTTTCTCTTGAGCCTGCACCTAAAGTTGCCTTTAGTTCAAAGTAATCTGCATACCACTGAGGCACATCTTGGGGTGGCTCGTTCTGAACCCCAACAAGCTCTATACTTTGGCTCACACCAGCCCCTCTTTCCTTCATTCTAATCATGCCAGCCTGACATGACCTCTCTTTCTTCTGACCATTTCCAACTAGCCTCAGAATTTAGTAAGCAATAAATCATGTACTCCTGAAATGGCCCCCTGACAACAATTTTATTATTGTCTTGGGCTGCTGTATAAATCCTTTCTTGTTAACATTTCACATGTTCGTGTTTTGCCTCTCCAACTAGATTCTCAGAGGCTGGAGGGCAAGAGCCATGTTTATCATGGCATTTTCACAATATCTCACACAGTGCTCCATGCCTCGCACGTAGATCTTAATCAACATTTCTAGCTTTATTTTGAAGGCTGGCCAACTCTCCCTCTGCTCCTACCTTTCTGTTTGTACCAAGAGTAGCTTGAGCAAATAAAAAGGAATTTGGTGGTATTTTTCCTTTAGACGGTACTTGAAGTTTAGCATTTCAGAGGATCTCAGCTGCCCTACAGATAATGCTAGAAGAAATGAAGCTAATGGGACCCAAAGAGTAAGTCCTTAAAACTCTGGACCCAATTTCCCCAACATCCTCAGAACAAACAAATTAAAAACCAGCAGTGACAAAACCTACTTCTCTGGATGATTTCTGTCTATAAACCCCTACAGGAAGCTGAAGGGTCCTGAAAAATGAGAAACCAGGTTCGTTCTGCCAGTATTGCTACTGCTCCCACCATAAAATATAGCAGAGAATTGGAAACAGGATACCATCTGTCAACACATTCTTCTGATGTCACAAGTAGGCACTTTTACACTCCAGAAAAGGAGGCCGTACCAGTGGAATATAGCCAGGTGTCTTATTTCTAGTAGTTATCTCCATCACTCTGGAACTATGAGTCTCATGACTGAGTCAGAGAGTCTTACAGGCAGAAGGCACTGCTGTCAATCCATATCCTAAAAGAATGCCTTCCCTCAGAAGCCCTGCCTGTAGGCTGCAGGACATTCAGATTAAGGTAGGGTCTTGATATAATAATTTTTTCTAAAGTTTCCAAGGTGATTTTAATGTGCATCCAGAGTTGAGGGCACTTGGGCTTTGGCTCTGACCTCCTGGAATGCCAGAATGAATCTTTTCACTTCTCTCCATCATCTCCATCCCCCTTGCTTCGCCCACGCCCTGGTCTGGAGCAATCCCACTCCTTCCTAAACATAGGCCCCTAGGCATTAGAAAAGGCGAAGGGATTATGAACAATCTGTATTTTCCTATGCTCTCTCCTGTTCCCTTCTTTCATCTCAAGTGTAGGTTTCTCCTCTTCCACGAGCCTTTCCTGCACGCCCGTAGCCTCCTGTGCCTTTCCTCTGCAGCAGTTATGAACTAACCCCTCTTCAGCACACACTCACCCACCACCTCACAGTGGAATGCAGCCCCTCACGTGGGCATGCTTTATCTCTCCTGAAATCACAAACTCCAAAGAGCCATTCTCTTAACTTTTTTATGTTCTAACAGGGATGAGCATGAATGCTGTGCACACAATAGGCATAAGGGGTGCTTAAATATTGAATGGAAGGAAAAAGGGGAGGGAACAAGAGAAAAAAAATTTATTCAACAAGTGTTCATTGTGCATCTAACATAAAGCTAGTGGAGAAATAGTGAAATAGTAAACAAAAGATGAAATAATTCCCCAGACTGTGGTAAGTATATGTAAAAATAAATAAATCAGGGTAAGAAGATGGGGAATGAAAAAATTAATTTGTCAAATATCTGGTAAATGCAAACTATGCAAACATATTTTTAAAATATTTTAAAATTACAGTTGACATATTATATTGTGGTGTTTAACATAATGATTAGACATTTATGTAACTTGAGAAGTGATCACCTCATTAAGTCTAGTACCTATTTGACACCACACATAGTAATTCAAATATTATTAACTCCATTTCCTATGCTGTACTTTAAATCCCCATGACTGGTTTTATACCTCCCAATTTGCATAACTTAATCACTTCCCATTTTTCACTCATTGCCCTCCCAAATCCCCTCCTATCTGACAACCATCAAAATGTTCTCTGTATCTATGAGTTTGTTTGTGTTTTTGTTTCTTTTTAGATTCCACATGTAAAAGAAATTATATGGCATTTGACTTTCTATATCTGACTTATTTCACTTAGCATAATGCCTTCTAGGTTCATCCATGTTGTTGCAGATGGTAAGATTTCATTCTTTTTATGGCTGAGGAATATTCCATTTATATGTGTACTATCTCTTCTTTATCCATTTTTCTATCAAGGGATACTTAGGTTGCCTCCATTTTTGGTCATTGTAACTAATGCTTCAATGAACATAGGGATGCATATGTCTTTTTGAATTAGTGTTTTCAGTTTCTTTGGGTAAATACCCACAATGGAATTGCTTCTTTGGAAGCAATGGAATATCCTTCTTTGTCTCATTATAGCCTTTGTTTTAAAGTTTATTTTGTCTAATATAAGTATTGTTACCCCAGCTTTCTTTCCTTTCCATTTGCATTAAACATCTTTTTCCATCCCTTTACTTTCAAACCTGAAACGGGTCTCTTGAAGGCAGCATAAGTATGGGTATTATTTTCTTTTTTAAAAATATATTTTATTCATTATGCTATTACAGATGTCCCATTCCCCCCCCTTTATTCCATTCTCCCCTGCAACCTCCCTCCCACCCACATTTTCCCCTCTTAGTTCATGTCCATGTGTCATACATATAAGTTCTTTGGCTCCTCCATTTCCTATGCTATTCTTAACCTCCACCAGTCTATTTTGTACCTACCATTTATGCTTCTTATTCCATATACCTTTTCCGCTATTCTCTCCCCTCCCCCTCCCTGCTGCTAACCCTCTATGTGATCTCCATTTCTGATTCTGTTCCTGTTCTAGTTGTTTGCTTAGTTTGTTTTTGCTTTTCTTTTTATTTTTTAGGTTTGGTTGTTGATAATTGTGAGTTTGTTGTCATTTTACTGTTCATAGTTTTGATCTTCTTCTTAGATAAATCCCTTTAACATTTCATATAATAAGGGCTTCGTGATGATGAACTCCTTTAACTTGACCTTATCTGAGAAGCACTTTATCTGCCCTTCCATTCTAAATGATAGCTTTGCTGGATAGAGAAATCTTGGATGTAGGTCCTTGCCTTTCTTGACTTTGAATACTTCTTTCCAGCCGCTTCTTGGCTGCAAGGTTTCTTTTGAGAAATCAGCTGATAGCCTTACGGGAACTCCTTTGTAGGTAACTGTCTCCTTTTCTGTTGCTGCTTTTCAGATTCTCTCCTTATCTTTAATCTTGGGTGATGTAATTATGATGTGTCTTGGTGTGTATCTCATTGGGTCCAACTTCTTTGGGACTCTCTGAGCTTCCTGGACTTCCTGGAAGTCTATTTCCTTTTCCAGATTGGAGAAGTTCTCCTTCATTATTTTTTCAAATAAGTTTTCAATTTCTTGGTCTTCCTCTTCTTCTTCTGGCACCGTTATGATTAAAGTTGTCCCAGAGGTTCCTAAACCTCTCCTCATTTTTTTGAATTATTCTTTCTTCATCCTATTCTGGTTGAATGTTTATTTCTTCCTCTGCTCCAAACTATTGATTTGAGTCCTAGTTGCCTTCCCATCACTGTTGGTTCCCTCTACATTTTCCTTTATTTCACTTTTCATAGCCTTCATTCTTTCCTCTATTTTGCAACCATACTCAACCATTTCTGTGAGCATCCTAATTACCAGTGTTTTGAACTGTGCCTCTGATAGGTTGACTATCTCTTAGTTGTATTTTTTCTGGAGCTTTAATCTGTTCTTTCATTTGGGTATTCACCAGGGCAAGGCAACCCATGTCACTGCCTTATGGCACTGTCTGTGGGGGAGAGGAAACAATTCTGTTTGCTCAGCCCTCAGCCTTCTTTCAGTCACTTCCCCCACTACCCACAAACAAATTGGGCCCTGCTGGTGCTGGTTCCCGGGTGGGTGGTTTTGTGTACATCCTAGGACTCTGTGGGCCTCTCCAATGAACTCTCCTGTGAATCTGGGAGTTTCTCCTGCTGCGGCAACCCCCACAGGTTTCTTCCAGTCAGAGGTTTTGAGGCTTTATTTCCCCATGCTGGCACCCTAGGTTGCACTGTCAGTCTTGCTCCCAGTTGTTCCTCCCTGTTTATCTGCACACAAATGTGGGACTGCCAGGTCTGCTAGCTGCCGCCCTTCCCAAGTCCTCTCTGCCCCAGTTGCCTGTTTCCACCCCTCCTAACGATCTGGGTGAATGTTTCTTCTTTAAGTGTTTGGTTGTCAGACTTCCATACAGTTCTATTTCTTGTCAGTTCTGGTTATTTTTGTTTTTAAATTTGTTGTTGTCCTTCTTTTGGTAGTGTGAGGAGGTACAATGTATCTACCTACGCCTCCATCTTGGCTGGAAATCCTGGGTATTATTTTCTTATCCATCCAGCCACCCTATGTCTTTTGATTGGATCATTGAATCCATTCACGTTTAAAGTAATTATTGTTGGATATATAGTTATTGTCATTTTATTATTCATATTTTTATCTGTTTTTCCCTTTCTTTAAGGAAATCCTTTTAACATTTTTTTTAATACTGGCTTGGTGGTGATGAACTCCTTTAATTTTTTTTTGTTTGTTTTTTCTTTTCTGAGAAGCTCTCTGTCTTTTGATTCTAAACAATAACTTTGCTAGATAGAGAAACCTTGGTTGTAGTCCCTTGCTTTCCATCACTTTAAATACGTCATGGTAATCCCTTCTGGCCTGCAAAGTTTCTGTTGAGAAATCAGCTGACTATCTTATAGGAGTTCCTTTTGAGGTAACTGTCTTTCTCTTGATACTTTTAATATTCTTTGCCTTTAACCTTTGCAACTTTAATTATGATTTGTTTTGATGTGGGCTTCTGGGTTCATTTTGTTTGGGACTCTCTGTACTTGCTAGACTTATATGTCTCTTTTCTTTACCAGGTTAAGGAAGTTTTTAGTCATTATTTCTTCAAATAGGTTTTCAATTCCTTGCTCTCTCTTTTCTTCTGGCACCCCTATGATGAGACTGTTGATACACTTGATGTTGTTCCAGAGACCTCCTAAACTATCCTACTTTTTCGTAATTTTTTTTTCTGTTCTGATTGGGTGTATTCTGCTACCTTGTCTTGCAAATTGATGGTTCTATTCTCTGTTTCATTAATCTACTGTTGATTCCCTCTAATGTATCTTCATTTCAGTTATTATAGTCTTCATCTCTAATTGGTTCTTTTTTATGTTTTATATCTCCATTTTTATGTTTACTATCTCTCTATTAAAGTTTTCACAGAGTTAATTGAGATCCTTACACCCAATGTTTTTTAACTCTGCAGCCAATTGGTTGCTTGTCTCTATTTTGTTGAGTTGTTTTTCTGGAGTTTTGTCCTGTTCTTTCATTTGGGATATGTTTCTTTGTCTCCTCATTCTGGCTGCCTTCCTGTGTTTATTTCTATGTATTGAGTAGAGCTTCTATGTCTCCAAGTCTTGGTAGAGTGGCCTTATGTAGTAAGTGTCTAGTGAGGCTCAGTGGCGCAGTCTCCTTCTGTGGGTGCTCCAGGTGTGTCCCTTATGTCAGTTGTGTGTGCCCTCTTGTTGTAGTTGAACATTGACTGCTATTGGCACATCAGTGGAACGGATTTATTCTGAGGCTGACTGGCTGTGAGGACTGGCCATCACTGTATCAAAGGAGCTACTATGCAGGGGTTGACCCCACAGAGCAAGATTCGATTTAGCAGCACTCTGGTGCTTCCAAGTCTGATCTTTGGGTATGTAATTTATGGAGGTGATTAGGTGGTGGTGTGGTGTGGTCTGAAGCTGGACATCAGGTATGTTGGCCAAGTTCAGCTGCTACATGTTCCCTGCCTGGTATGACCTACAAAGTGATCTGCAGATGGTTGCTAATTGTACTGGGCTTAGAGTTGCCTGAGACAAGCTAAGCTGCAAACTAAAGCTGCCTGCCACAGTGCAAGTCTTGGGGCCACTCGGCAAGAGGTATGGGGCACACCAAGGCACCATACTACTTACTTGGAGTTTGTGAATCTTTGAGAGAATTTAATAAAGTCTGTAGCACGAGCCAAGACAGAACACTTGTATGAAAAAGCCACTGGAAATGGCTTGGGTGGGCCCAAAAGTAGGCTTGGGCAGGGCCTTAGGGCACCATCAGGAAGGAGTGAACAGTTTGTTACCCAGGTTTCTGGAGACTCAGATGTGATGCCTGTCTATGCCTGCAGCAGGGGAGGACTCAGCAGAGGAACAATGGCTTCTGCCAGCACATCTGTCTGGGAGAAAGCTGCTCCTACAGCCCTTGCCCTGAAGCCATTAATTTCTTCCCCATATGTCCCTCACACTTTTTGAGCTGCTCCATGCTAGAGCTCAGAGTAAGTGAGTCTTCAGCACCTAAATCTGTGCATGGGCCCACTAAGAGGGCCACCTAGGCTTTTAGCAGCTCTGACACACTCAGTCATAATTCCTGCTGGTTTCCTCAGCCAAAAGTTATGGGGACTTCTCTTCCTGGTACTGGAACTCTGGGTTAGGGAACCCATGTGGGGCTGGGACCCTTCGCTTCATGGGGGACCTCTGCAGCTGAGATATCCCTCCCAATTTTTAACTGCCACACATGGGTATGTGATCAGCCTGTTCTGAGTATCTGCTCCTCTTACAAGTTTCAACTTGGCTTTTTCTGTGTATCCTTAACTGCAGGACTTCTGTTTAGCTAGACTTCAGGAAGTTCTAAATAATGGTTGTTCTGTAGTTTAGTTGTAATTTTGACATGAGTATGGGAAAAGGTGAGCACAGTGTTAACCTACTCTGCCATCTTGATCAGAAGTCCAAACTATGCATACATTTAATTTACATGCACCCAAAGTTTTTCCCACAATATTGTACAAGAGTAGAAGGAGGCCACTGAGTATCTCTGTTATAGTTTGCTAGGGTTATTGTAACAAAGTACCACAGACTAAATAGCTTAAACAACAGATGTTTATTGTCTCACAGTTCTGGAGACCAGAAGCCTAACATCAAAGTATTAGGAGTATCGATTCCTTCTTAGGGCTGTGGGGGAAGGATCCATTCCAGGCCTCTCTCCCTGATGTGCACCCTAATGACTTTACTTTATTTAACTTAATTTTCTCTGTAAAGGCCCTATCTCCAAATAAGGCTCCATTTGATGTACTGGGGGCTAGGACTTCAACATATGGATTTTGGAGGAATGTAGTAATTCAACCTATAACATTGTTCAAACAAAGTTTTCACCTTTTAAAAAAAAATCAGGATCCCCATACCATTCAGGGCTAACCACTTAAAGATTATTTTACTCAATTGGAAACTCCTTGAGGGCAGGAACTCCACTGTTGTCCAGACCTATCTCTTAGTCACTAGGCCCAAATCTGGCCTGTGGAAAAGATTAAAATCACTTTTGTTCAAGAAAACTCAGGATAAAGTCGTTTAATCCAGAAAATCAAGAAACCTTGATAGCCTGCAGCAGTTCCTGGAACTCTCTGAATTAAAGGACATTATGTTGCAATGGCACAGAATCTGTGTCTGGATTTCTTAATTAGGGGTATTTGTGTGATGAGAGGAGATTTGTTTCTGAATAGTCATTGCTCTCCTCCTGTCAAATCAATGGCCTCTGCTCTTGACATCAGAATTATCTCTATAGCAACTACATGAGTCATGGAGTGGTTTGACTCTCAATAGGAGAATGAACAGCAGGAAAGAAAGAAAGCATCTTAGGATGGAGGCCCCTTACCAGGATGTACAGGAGAAAAGGAAAGCATGTAGCTCAACCTCTCAGTTACCAAATGTGATAGAAACAACAAAATAGCTTTTAACCAAGTGTCTCCCCACTTTCAGGATATGCTGGTGCTTCTTTTCTAGCTACTCAGTAAAGGTCTCTGAAGCCCCATACCAAATGGGCTTCTTGCCCTCTGACCCTGGACCAACTGTGAGAAACTCAACACTCAAGAACACAAAAAGAAGACAACACTGGTGTAGAGGTATGGGCTATTACCACAAGTCTGCCTGACTTTTTTTTTTTTTTTTTTTTTTTTGACTCACTGAGGTCTTCTATGTGCTTGCATTGTCCCCTAGAGATTTCCGGTATGGTATCTTAATTCAACCATCACAGATTTTCTGAATGGGGGTTATTCCATACATGAAGACATGCTTCCTATGTCTTCTTCCATCACTAAAAGTATTGAATGAAGACCTCAGCAAGGCTTTGTCACAGTGAGCAGCATACTTAAGATCTATTTGTTCAGACAATCAAGAAAGAGAAGCCAAATAAATGGTTAAGCAGGAAAGAATTTTTGTGTTTTCTCTTCTACCAACTGGCAGCCTGCATCAGATATCCAATCCTCCAGCTTGAATACCAAGAGAAATCCTAAGAAAAATGTTTGGAAGGTGATTCACAAAGCTAAGTCATGTCAACCAGGACTCCAGAAAATCATAAAGGAAGAAGAGAATATTTTTTTCACACTGCTGTGAAGAGGCTGCTGAAGAGCCATAATGCAGCTGAAAATGGAGAAAAACAATTAGGATCTGTTCGTGGTGTCTCTGAGGGAAAGACACATATATGACCAACAGCAAATCCTTGAACTATGGCTTCCCAAAGGAGCTCTGGGGCAAAGACTCCTGCAGCAAAGGCACACAGCTTCTGATTACAAGACTTTGACCTTCCCCCTAGGAAGTTGGACTGGACTGTGCAAGGGCTGGGAGGAATTTTCTCAAATGCAGAAAATATTTTCAAAGAACTGTAAGATCTCTCTGAGATTTATTTTTTGAAATTTGGCTTTTTACTTTTTGTGATAATATAAAAATAATTCTTAGCTTGTTCTGAATTATCTGGATGACTGGTTTTAGAATGCTCCATGAAATTTCAGTACCCAGAAAATTTTGTGTTTGCGAATGTTTTCACAACAAGTGAAGCTCAGATGACATTAAGCCAGACTGTATAAGTGAAGATTTTGAAATGTTTAAAATAGAAAAAGTAATAAGAGGATTCGATCATCACATGGCAGATGGGAAATATGCAAGGTTGTATTGTACAAAACGGGCTCAGCAATATTCCTGGTCCTCCATGCTCTCCCAGAACCTTGTCACTACTTATCTCATCAAGAGGTAGAGTCTGTATTTCCTCCCTTCAGCCACAGTGGGCCTTTGCAACTGCTTTTACTGTACAAATAGAATGTGGTAGCAAGGAGAGCTGCATGGCTTCTCAGACTAGGTCATAAAAAACATAGAGCTTCCTCATGGCTCTTTCTGTCTGAACACTTGCCTTTGGAACATAGCTATATGTTGTGACAAAGCTCAAGCCCCATGGCGAGGCCACAAGCAGGTATTCTTGCTGGAAGACCCAGGTAAGGTCCCAGTCAGCAGCCATTGTCAACTGCCACACATGTGAGGGAGCAAGCTTTTAAATTGATAGTGGGCAGATTTTCACCTGTGGGTCAAATATGACCTATTGCCTGTTTTCATAAGTATACTTTTATTGGAACATGACTGTGCCTATTTATTTGTCTATGACTTCTTTTGCACTACAATGGAGAGTTATAGTTGTTTCAACAGAAATCATGTGGTCTACAAAGGCAAAGATAACTTACTAACTGGTCTTTTGCTGAAAAAGTTTACTGACCTATGCATTAGATGATTTCAGCTCTCAGTCTTCAAGCCACCCCCACTTAAGTCCTAGTGGGGCAGGGATAAGCAGTCCCCACCAATCCTTGCCAAAATCATAGATTTTTGAGCAAAATAAACATTAATATTTTAAGCCATTAATTTGGGGATGGCTTATTTCATACCAATAGATAATTGAAACAGTTTTACAAGCATGCTGGATTCAAGAGGACCTGGCCACAGGAGGTGGTTTCATGACCAGCTTCTATTGATCAGAGTTTATCTTTCTATGTATCAACTTGTAACAGTTCATTAGCAGCAAGTACAATAGGAAATTACAGTAAAGCATTTTTCCATTCCCAACTCTAATAAGAATTAGATTAGATGCTTCCTTTAATTCAGATTTCAATAACATCACAATACTAATCTTATCTTCAAGAAAAAATAATTT
Source organism: Micronycteris hirsuta (assembly GCA_004026765.1). Lineage (NCBI taxonomy): Eukaryota > Metazoa > Chordata > Mammalia > Chiroptera > Phyllostomidae > Micronycteris > Micronycteris hirsuta. Next base: position 7,147 of record PVJI01004383.1, on the reverse strand, counting down.
TGCATTATTTTCTAATAACACCTCATTAATATTGGTCCTCAAGAATTGTTTGCTGGGATCATTATGGTTAAGTGTGTGGTCTGATTATCCTCTACTATCAAACTAAGCTTTGATGTTACATTTCCAAAACTTATACAAACGGGTTTCTCTGCATTACAGTGATTCAAGTCAAATGGAGACAAAAATTAAATATAGAACTAGAACAAAAACTCTTTCAATTATTAAACAACATTAGGGATTTGTTTTAGCAAAATATCTCTCACATTAAATTTAATTATATAAGATTTTGTGGCTCTTTAAGTTTAGTTTGATAATTTATTTTTCTAATTATCTAATCTATAAATAGAGCTGTAACATAGAATTCTACCTACTTTTATACATATGTGTTCATGCAACATCAGAATACTCAGTATGTAACTCTATAATATATAATGTTTTTCTTTTAAAAGACACAAAAGGACAAATATTGCATGATTCCACTTATATGAAGTACCTAGAATAGTAAAATACATGCAGACAGAAAGTAAAGTAGTATTACCAGCATTGGAGGAGAAGGGGAACAGGGAGTTATTATTTAATGGGCACAGGGTTTCAGTGTGGGATGATGAAAAAGTTCTGGAGATGGAGTGTGGTGATGGTTGCCCAACCATCTGAATTTTTACTTAAAAAGAGTTTAAATTGTAGATTTTATGTTATTTCTATTTTACCAAATAAAAAAAGAGAGAGAACTGTACCTTACCCAAATATGAGAACTCAGCAGCTGACAGTCTTTCTAAGACCTTTCCCTTCAGGCCTAGATGCTTAACCTCCCAGCAGTGTCCAATCTGTGGCCCATGGGCCACATGCAACTCAGGATGACTATGAATGTGGCGCAACACAAGATTGTAAATTTACTTAAAACATTATGAGATTTTTTTGTGATTATGTGTTGCCATGTATTTAATGTGTGGCCCAAGACAACTCTTCTTCTTCCAGTGTGGCCAGAGATGCCAAAAGGTTGGACACCCCTGACTGAGGTTTTAACATACACAAGGCGAAAAGAGCCCCTTTGGAAAGGGTGCCTAGGGAAAGGCAGTCTCTGGCTCAGACTTGGAGCAGCACCAGCCTGAGCCACCATGCCTGGATTTAGGTTCAGGTCCCCGTACAGCCCCTGAGCATCAGGAAGGAGGAAATAACTCCTAAGAGGAGCCTGCACCTTCCAAAAAGAGAAGGCCCCCACACTGAAGGGACTCAGGAGCTTCGACCTTAACATATCTTCATTGTGGTTTTGTTCCCACCAGATGAGAACTCCCCCTTCTAGAAGAAAGGGATCTTTGAGCAACAGAGGAGACTGAGGTAGCCTTCCAACAGGAAGTGGAGAGGGGCCATGGAGGAAGAAATTGGGCCATTAGAAGGGAGATTTGAGGATAGGCATTGAAAGGAAATGACTGAGCACCTACTAAGGGCCAGACTCTGTGCTTTACATTCTTTATCTCCTTTAAATCTTCACAACAAAGGGGGAACATTCACTGTTTTTTATCTCCACTTTATAGAGAAGTAAACTGCATCTAGAGAGATGAGCTAACATGTCTAACTTTTATATAGCTCATAAAAAGCCAGGATGAGAACTGGGCCAGTCTTTTGTATAATCCTTGATCCCTGCCCCTCCACCTCTGCCGTATGCACTCTTACCTCATTCCAATCTTCACCTGTTCTGTAATGGCGCTGCCTCACTACCTGTCAGCCTCCTCATCTGAAAATACGTTTTTCATAGTCCAAAATGAATCCTTAGGATCTCTCTGAATAGTGTAAAAATTTGGCAAATAGTAAGGGACCCTGGAGATACAGAGGGCAGCAGGAAAACAGTAAAACAGACCACCCCAGCTGGCACCAGAAGAAGACTGTGCCAGGGTCCCTCATGGTGCTCAAGGAGCCACCCACCTCACTCAGGAGGCACTGATATGGGATTTCTTTCTTCAGAGTGCTTAATGTAGTATGCACCTAGGAAGAAAGCCCTCTGTAAGAAAGCCCTCTGTAAGAAAGCTAGACAGATTTAACAGTCTTCCTAGTCAAACAGCACCACAGCCCTGTCTAGCCACACTGTTTGAAAATAGCTCTAAAAATAATATCATGAGCAGTCCTCATTTGTCCCTTCCCAGGAGAAGGTAAACAAGTAAAATCAAAGGCAGCTGCTGCTCCGGCAGCCTCTTCCTGTATTTGTCTCTCCTCTCAGGGACAAACCACTCCCTACCCCGCCCCTGCTCTTCCTGCTCCCCATGGTTCCTTTATCAATTCCTCTCATCTATCAAATTAGGCACAGGGGCAGCAGCAGCAGCAGTCACATTTTTTGAGGAATTATTTACACTGTAGTATGAGTTAATTTTTCTGTGTAATATTGCCCATTTGACATTTTCATAGTTGAGTCAATATTCTCCAATAACCAAGCTAAGGGACTGGGACCTGGGTGAGGACAGAGGAGGCTATACTAAGTGACTTGTATAGGCCACGATGACTCCATACCTAGAGAAACTATAGATGCTTGGGATGGATTTCACACTTGTGGGTTTGGGCCACTAGATAAAAAGTAGGCCCCTTTCAATGTTGCAGCTGACCCTAGACAACAGGTCTGTCCCTGGAGCCCTATGGTCTGGCTTTAATGTCTTTCTAATGCAAAGACCTTTGAGAATTCATAAATTCCCCCTTTCATTATAGCAATCCACTCTCTTTTATCTACCTTTAACTTTTCTAAAACACTTATAAAATCACTCAGAGAAATATTAAAAGTGAGAAGAGAAAATCCTCATACCTTAGTGGGAACTCCATCTGACCAAATATTTATCTAATTTTTAATTTTTTAAAAAATGTTTTATTTGTTGATTTTAAAGAGATAGAGGATAGGAGAGAAAGAAACATCCATTTGTTCTTCCACCTTATTTATGCCTTCATTGGTTGATTCTTGTATGCGCCCCCACTGGAGACCGAACCCGCAAACTTGGTGTGGGGGGATGGTGCTCTCACCAACTGAGGCATCCAGCCAGGTTACCTAATTTTAAGCAAGAGCCTTTGCTCCACTTTCAGTCGCCTTCCCTGTGTCATATGCTTTGGAAAACCTTGGTGCTGAGTATTCCTCTTTGGCGCTGCTCTCTCTTCCCAGCCCTTTCCTCACGTCATGACACTGGTTTAGACTCCGTCTTGTGCATTCTTCTCCACCTAGAAAAGTCCTGGCTCCATGCCACTGTTCCCTGAAGCTTTTTCTAGTCCTTTCCCAAACATTAGCCTTACTTTTCACCAGGTATGTTCAAAACAGACATTTGTCATCAGACTACTAAAAAAGTTAATATCTTGTTCCATCATTATTTGCCCATGTGTGGCTTCCTCACTAGACAAGAGGTGTCTGGAGAGTAGGGATAGGTTTTTTTTATTTCTGATTCCCACAGTGCCCGGCCCAGTGAGCTGCCAACTACCACCTGGACAACAGGTAGAGATTGAAAATAACCCTCTTACCTTTTCTGAAAATCTCAGCTGTGTGGAACTAAGCATTATCCAGTCACTGAGCAATTCTCCATCATCCCGTCTGCCCTGTCCTAGGGCTAAAGAGCTGACTCACAGTCAGTGTCACTAGGTGGGTGGGTGAGAAATGGGGTGTGTTTCGGTATTTGAGAGGGTATATGTGGAGTGAGGGGGAAATACTGAAATATGCCTGGCTTCCTCTAGGATACTAACCCATTCCATGATCTCTGCTTGCTCACAAAGAAATGTCATCTGTCTGGGAGAGGATTACAGAGGCCAAGTGGATGAAGGCTGTTCCCATTTGTCTTAAAGGTGGCTTCCTTTCCAGCTGCAGGAAAATTATGCCCATAGAAGGACATAATTTGGAATTAAGTCCTGGAACGTTTTCCACTTGCTCTGCTTCTTTCAGAGTCTTGTCATTCAAAATGTGGCCCCCGGACCAGCTGTATCAACACCATCTGGGGACTTGCTGGCAATGTATGATCTCAGGCCCCACCCAGATCTGCTGAATCAGAATCTTCATTTTCATAAAACCTCCAGGTGATTCACATGCACATTCAAATGTAAGAAGACTCATCTACAGCATAACTTGAGGCCACAGTGTTTCATAGTGGGTGTGGTTTCTCTGAAACTCTAGGGTGCTCTGTCTAGTCCCAAAAAGTCAAGGTCACAGTGGGATTAATCAAATCCTGCATGCTTAAGGTGTTTAACAGAAAGCCATTTATTTGGCAATGTTAGAGCATTAAACAGCCCTGACACTTCTTCAAGATATTGGGAGTTAAACACAAAGCCCCAACAGGTGGAAAGTCTTTATTAGGCCCTCAAAAGATCCCTCAACATTAATCAGGCTGTGATACCTGTGCTCATCTGGGGTAGTGTATAGACCAGGTAAAACCAAAACGAAGGCTTTCTCATAGACTCTGAAGAACCACTGCAGTCCAGGTGAGGTTTTCTTAGTAACTGCTTCAGATGAGTCTGAGATTTAGCAAGCCACTTAGGGTAGGGGTGAGGGAGCCATGTAACCCGTGGAGGGCTACCGCTTGTGAGCTTCCTGGAGTGATTTTCATGAAGTCTGAAGAGGCTGCTGATTAAATCATGGTGAACCCCAGAAATTTTCCAGCAAGGATGGCCTGGGCCTGACCTCACCCCACTCCGCTTTCTGTAATAGGGGCAGGATGCAGTGTTCCCAGGCCTTCCTGAGGTCAGATGAGTTATGGGTCAGAGCAGAGCATGTTCTCGGGGTGACAGTAGTTAAGTCCATCTGAGAAGGGAGGCTATGCCTTTCATGAAATTGTACAGATTGCCAGGGTTTGCACCAAAGCGCATGTCTGGTAGATGACCATCTGTAGGGTAAGACAGCAAGTGGCAGCCAGGGGTTTAGGCAGCCAGTGTGCTCATGCCCAGCTTAATGTGGAGGAATCTTCTGAGGGCATACACAGGGCACTGTGTGGGTTCCAGGAGTCCCAGTCAGGGCTTGGCAAGAAAGCCAGACTGGCATCCAGGAAACAAGCAGAGAATGAACTTTTATGCTAAGAAATTTCCAAGAAACAGAATTACATGATGCAAAGAAATGAAATATACTTTCATAAATTTTAATAAAGATATGAAGTAGAAATGGAAGAAAATTAGGTCCAAGGAGATAAAAATGCAATGGCTTCTTTTATTTATTTATTTATTTTTTTGGTGTGCAGGAAGTGACTCCTTGTCTTTCTTCTCCATACTCAGGTCCTAAAAGAACTCTTTTCTTTCTCTGTCTCCAACCACATTAGCTTCTGTTTACAGAATCTGAAGGGGCCAACAGTCCCTAATGTGTAAGTCCTCCGTGACCAATGGGGTGTGCAGTCAGAAACTGTTCCCAGGCCTGTGTGAACATAGTTAAGTATATGTATATATACATATAGTTAATGTGCCTTTAACTATATGTATATATAAATATGTATAGTATATATGTGTGTGTGTATAATTGCATGGTAACCATTTAATAACACTTTTAATTTCTAATATTTCTTGTGTGGTAACAGTTTAATAATAACTGTATTCATTTGTTATTAAACTGTTACCACAAAATTACCCATACTTCCTTCTCCTAAATACAACTATTTTTATCTATTATTCCTGTGTGCTTTAAAATGGCAAATAAACACATCTGAATATAACCCATGTTGTTGTCTCCGGCCACACCTGTCTGAAATAAAATAGTGTCACAGTAATGGTAAAAATGGCACTTTTCTGGCTCTGCCGTCACCTTCAATTTTTGGAAATTTGACCACTTTCAAATTCCACCCAACTATTTCTGGGTGTCCCTAAGTAGAGGTGGGGATGGGGATTGTCTCTTGTGTTTTCCCAAACAAGGATTATTCATTACACAGTGATCCCTACCATCCCTCAATCCCTCCCTGTTCTGGAGGCTTTGCTGTTATCTCCTGCATGTCTCTACACCCAAACTGTAGTTCCTTCCCCAACATCTCCACCCCATAGGCAACTGCTGAAGCTATGAGGCCTGTTAAAGATTTAGAGTCATCTTGAAGTTCTCCCCCAAAAAGGGCTCTTTATGTCTGACAAGCCTCTGGTGTCTATGAGACCTGTAGGCTGGGCTGACAGACAGAATGAGTTAATGGTGAGGCACTGCACTTGGAATCATGCAGTGGGACACATGGGAGATCACCAGTGCTATGTGTAGAGAGGTAGCATCCCTTCCAGAGGCCCATCAGGACTCAAGTGATGAATGGTGGAGTTAATGTGGGAAGGAATCTTAAAATGCTTCAATTAATTAATAAGTTTAAACTTTACAATATTTAGGTTTAATGATTAGTGGTAACAACTGGTGACACATCCTACAACCTAACATCAACAGTAAGACCTGGAAAACTGAATATTTTTTGCTATAGGATTCAAAGGATTGACTCAACATGGGCTGAGAAAGAAGTCTTCCAACAGAACATGATATATTAATCCAATTTTTAGAGAAAAGTAAAATTGACTGGGCAGGAAAAGCTGGCAAAAGCTTTTTAGGTGGAGAAGATGGCATGAACATATGTACAGAGGCCGAAAATCACAAGACTTGTTCAGTAACCCATTTGATCTTAACTACAGGTTCATGTAGGGGAACAGAGATGCAGCTGGCAAGATCGATTTGGGGCTGCCACACTGAAGAGAAATCTTAATGCCAGCTTAGGAGTCTGTATTTTTCCTAAAGTCACAGAAAGATATTAAGAATTTTGTGTACATGAATAATATGATGAGATTGGCATTTTAGACAAAGTTGTTCTAGTGCTTATATTCAGGAAATATAAAAAGAAAATTTGAAAGATAAAATATATTTAATTCACCATGTCTATGGATTTTTTTGAATCTTACTCTAAATTGCTTGTGTAAATATAGTTATTGCTAATTCTAGTAAAATGTATCATTGAGTACATATTATTCTTGACAATTTAACAAATTCTATTTTTGATGGAAAAGAAATATAACTGAGTGAAGAGGCACTCTTTGTTACTCTACTAACCATTCTTGCAAGAAACTGCTTAAAACATCAGATTAGATCTAATTTACTGTAGTATTAAACTATATCTAATTTATTATATCTGATATACCTATTGCTACACTAGAAGAAATAGCTTTCAGTAACAATAAATTTATCAGAAAGATTGAAAAAAAA